>CAUYSK010049470.1:0-43427 GCA_963575035.1 Avahi laniger
CATTTCACTGTAGTTTTCCTAAAGAAAATATTAAAATAAATACTAGTATATTTAGTAAAATTACACTGGCATATTTCAATGTTTCTACTAAAAAAGCCTCTTTAATTCATGGTAATAAAATATAGTACTCTCAATTAAGTAAAAATAATTGATAATAATAATTCAACATATGGTAAGCCAATTGGGTATATCTTTTGCAGCTAGTTTTTCATGTAAGATGCACTAGACAGTTATACTACTTAAAGTCTGATGTTCTAAAGTTTGTAGTTACATTCTCAGTGACTAAAATGAGCTATATTTTTGCTATGTCTACTTTAATAACTCGCAGGATAACAGAATTACATTTAGCAGCCTCAACTCAACTGGCTATGTTTTATTATTTCCTGAGAAGATTCTGGCTCATCTTTGAGAGAAGGTTATATTGTCTCTTATTCAGGAATATTTGCCTGCTATACTCTTCAAGTTTTTCCAGTAGAGAAAAACAAAACTACCTCTAATCTAGTTAAATGTAAAGATATAGTTCTACCCTAAATTCAATATCTAGAACTCTATTATAGATTCTTATCAAGGGATATAATTTCATACTTATTATTACTCAATATCTAATAAGACTGAGAAAGTATTATACAAGATAAGCTGAAAAAATTCAGCGCATACATTTTCTAGATGTTTTTAAAAATTATTGGATTAAGTCAGCCCAAAATTCATACATTCAAAAAATATTTACCAGAAGTCTACTCTGTGCTAAGCACTATTTCAGGCAAATAAGAGAGTAAATGAAACAAATAAAAATCTCTGACCTATGGATCCTACATTGTAAGGGAGCAGAGAAAGACAATATGCCATGTGGACAGAGATAGTGAAATATACTTTGGGAAAAAATAAAGCAGGAAAGAGGAATAATGAGAATCAGGGAAGTTGGTAGGGTGAGGTTGGGGGAGGTGGGAACTTGTAATGTCAGGTCCTCATAGAAATGCTTTCATGAAAGCGCGCTTTGGAGGAATGCTTCTTATAGAGAAAGGTTACCCTGTGTCATGTTATCTCCTACTCAAAGCAAAATCCAGACTCATCCTCTGCCCTATAGTCCTTCACCATCTGACCATTTCCTGCCCATCCTCACCTCCCACCTGGCTCCTCTGCACTTACAGCGGCCAGCTGGTCTGCCTTCCCTTATACTGCAGGTGCCCCAGCCCATCCCTGCCTCAGGGCCTTTGCACTGGCCCTTTGTTTTGCCTAAAATGCAACCTGTTAAGCCCAGGTCACATATGGATGGCTCCCTCTTATCTGCCTGTGTTTGTTGAGAGCTCATTTCTCAAGATGCCATTCCCCCAAGGCAGCCACTCTCTCTATCCAGTGACCCTGTTTGATTATAGTCACAGCTCCTCCCACTATTTGAATTCTTCATTTATTTTGTTGTCTATCTCTCCACTTAGAATACAAGTTCCATGAGGGCATGGCCGTGCCTCTCATGTTCACTTCTTTATTCCTCAGGCCCTAAGACAGTGACAAATATTTGCTAAACGAATAAGTGAAAAGAGGACAGCTCGCTCCCTGCCCCTACTCAAACACACGCTTGCTCTTCCTAGTCTCTCCATTGACATCAGGATTCCTTTCTTTTGACTGCAAAACACCATGCCAGGGTACTAATCCACCTGCTTCAGCCTAGGCATAACCAGTTAGAAATCCCTGCAGGGGAACCTGGACCTGCACTTCCTTTTTCCTTCTCATTCTCTGTTTCTCCCCCTCCACCCGTAGGATCAGCCCCCTGGCAGGGCATCTGAATGACCCAGCTCAACCCAGAGTTTGCCCAGGTGCCATGCCCCTCCTCGCCCACTGATCCTTTGGCCTCCCAGAGCCTTCCTTTCTTGGAGCAGAGCAGTGAAGGCTTCAGATGTCAATGATGCCATCCCATTTGTGATCTGAAGGGATAGGGCAAAGGCATAGCTCCAGGTCAATTCCACAAGGCATTACTCGGTGCCTGCCGTGTGCCAGCTGCCAGAGATGCCCGTGAAGAGCTGTTGCTGGGTATAAACTTTCCAGGAATGGGCTGGGGAGAATGAACACTTGCTGCTGGGAACTGCTGATAAGAACCAGTCACACAGCTGCTATATTCTCACATCAGTCTACCCCTTGCATGGCTGGAAATGATGCATTTCCCTGGAGGTCTCTGGGAAGCTTATGAAACTAGATAGTTAGAAATCACAGAAACTATAAAAGCCTGCTAGCTCTTAAGGCTTCCCAGCGCCTTGCAAAAATGGGGGTTGTAAGAAGGCTCCTGCCTTTGGCTCTTTTAATTGCCTCATGTTTGGCAGAGGTGAACTCAAATGAGGATGAAGGTAAGAAAATTGAACCAGATTTTTCCACCAAAACAGGAACGACCTCCTCTCAGGAGGTCTTTAAAATTTTTTTTTCCAAAGTTTTTATATCTGTTGGCCTTAATACAGAAAAAAATTTAGTACTCTTGGTAGAATTTTGAATTAGTACTAATTTTATTCAGGTCCATATGACAATGTCCATAAAAATACATAGAAAGCACATATAATTTTACCAATAATTTCACTACTAAGAGTTTATCTTCAGGAAATAATCATAAAAATATACAAATATATGTATTTATAAAATTGTAAAAAACACGAATTTTCATCATTCATTTTGTTATGGTAAATCCAAAGGAACACTTGTAAATTTTAAAAAATGACACTGATCTATGTGTCTATGATCTACATTAAAAGAAAACTATCTGAAATTTTTACAATATGACCTTTATTTAAAATGTTTATGTTTAGACTATTATGAGTAATGTTGCTGTGAACAGTAGTATACAGGTTTTTGTGTGGATATTTTCATTTATTGGGGGATATGCCTAGGGATGGAATTGCTGGATTATTCTAACTCTATGTTTAATCTTTTGAGAAACTACCAGACTTTTCCACGGTAGTTGCACCATTTTCCAAACCCATTAGCAGTGTATGATCATTCCAATTTCTCCATATCCTTGTCAACACTTGTTATTTTCTGGTTTTGATTCTAGCCATCATAAGGGGTGTGAAGTTGTATCTAGTGTGGTTTTGATTTGCATTTCCATGATGACTAATGATGCTGAGTATCTCTTCATGTCTTACTGGCCTTTTATAGATCTTCTTTGGAGAAATGTCTATTCTGGTCCCTTGTCTATTTTTAATTGGTTGTCTTTTAATTATTGAATTGTAAGAATTTCTTATACATTCTAGATATAAAGTGCCTTTTTAAAATCATCCTTCCATAGGCTTAATATAGTCTCTTTTATGGACTATATGTAGAAAAATCATACTTTCTCCCCAAGGGCACCAAGAAGGAAAAATCCATTGCTTGTGGCTTACTTTAGAGTGAGCTAAATACTATCCATGATTAGCCGAATGCTTGCATTGATATTACACATGGGAGGTAGATGCTCAGTCACTGGGGAGGGGGAGGGGCTGTTGGCTCTCCTCATTGCTATCTGTGGTCTCTGCCAGGCAAATCAAACTGCAGCGCCAGTCTGGGAGGTTCCAATCTGGCAGAGAACCACAAAGCCCTGATCCTGCAACTCAACCCCAGTGAGAACTGTACCTGGACAATAGAAATACCAGAAAACAAAAGCATCAGAATCATCTTTTCCCAAATCCAGTAAGTGCAGCTTCAGTTTCCTAATGAGGGAGGTTGAACTCTCTGGCCACATTTGGGGTGGGAGGTGGAGGCTCTCTGTAGGAAGATTTCAGCTGCTGCTAGAGGTGGTAGTAACCCTCACAGCCACCATGATGCTGCTGCTGATGGTGGTGGTGGTGGATGTTCACTGATGACGATTGTGTGCCTGGCACTTGCTCATAGAGGTCCTTTGATGTCAATACCAGTATTACAACACAGAAGGTGGAGAAATTGTCTGAGCCCACACAAATAAAGTGGCATGACCAAGGTTAGTATCTAGTAAATCTAGTTCCAGACTCTAGTCCTTAAAACACTAAATTTGTGGTTCCAGACTTTGCTATGCATTAGAATCAGCAGGGAAGCTTCCACAAACTTAGGTTCCCAGGCTGCACCCCATAAAATTAGATCACAGTCTCTGGGGTGGGACCCAGGCATCAGTACTTTTTATTGTAAAATTGTAAAATGTTTATTTTGAAAAAAGTATACATTCCTGTTTTTTTATAAGTGCTCAGGCCATCCCCATGTGAGGCTAAGCTGAGAACAGGGCTCTGCCCAATGGAGACACTCTCTACATTTCATGAGATCTACCCCAGTTAATCCTCTCAACAACTCTCTTGGATTAGAATGCATCAAATCCCCATTTTGTAGATAAGAAAGCCCAAAGAAGTCACTTTACAGGCCCAAGATCACATAGTGGGAGAGGTTCAAGCAACCTGGCTCCAGAACCCAGACTCTTACTCTGTCCCAGTGGTTCGCAAAGTTGATCATGCACCAGACACAACTGGAAGGCTTGTTAAAGCACAATTGCTGGGCCCCACCCCAAGAGCCTCTATTATCTTATTCATATGGGGTGGGTGCGGCTTTAGAATTTGCATAAATAGCAAATTTACAGGTGATGTGATGCTGCTGGTCCAGGTACCACACTTTGAGAACCGTGGCCCTATACCACTGAAGTTGGAATTTATCCCTCAAAGAAACAGAAGGGGGCCTTTCAAATTGCCTGGAATGGTAGAGTGATTTAAGAAATACACACTACTGTAGCTGTACAAGAAGAGAGGAGAAGAGAAAACAAAGTGTGGAAAGAACAAGAGAAGGGGGAAATTACCGTTTAACATTCACTGGACATCTCTTGTAATGCCAGGCCTCATGAACGTGAGGTAGGTGCCTCACGTTCAGAATACGATAAACCTCACACAAGAGTAAAAAGTAGGCTGTGGTATCCCCATTTTGCAAAGGAGAAAACAAGTCAAAAAAGGTTAAATCACTTCTCCAAAGTTATACAGCAGGTAAGTGGCTAAGGTGGAAGGGGAACTCAGATTTCTCTATTCTTGTATTATTTCCTCTAAGTTATGCTGGAAATGTGTTTTCTGAGGTCATTCAGAGAGACCCCATCAGGATGGGCAGAAAATAAAAATCCTGGGCTGCCTGTCAGGGGGCATGGGACTGTCCTTCAGAATGATGGACAAATGGTGATATGAGGGAAGGAAGGGACTAGGGAGATGTTAGGATTTGCTTTACCTTGAAAGAGAAGCGGCCATGAAAGAATTGGTTTGCCTTTCAGCAGCCTAGGACATCAGATGTCAATGAGGATCAATTCTAAATAAGAAGGTTCTACCCCGAAGAGTCACGTGGGCACAGGAAATAGGAGAGATGGAAAGAGGTAGAAGGCTCATCTTCACCATTTACTTGATGTGAGACATAGGCAAAGCAGTTCACCTTCCTGCAGCCATTAAGGTGGACAATGAGTACCTTGATGTGGAGGATGATGGGGGTGGTGATTGGTCTTGGAGAGGTTTAAATGAATACAGATGTGCCACCAATTTGTAAATTGCCATACCAATGTGAGCGATTGACTCTGCTTGTGAAACCCCCTTTGCTAGTGGCTCTTCTCCAGCCACAGTTGTGTTCTGTCCTCAGGCTTGATCCAGATGGAAGTTGTCAAAGTGAAAACATTAAAGTCTTTGATGGAACTTCTACCAATGGGCCTCTGCTAGGGAAAGTCTGCAGTGAAAATGACTTTGTTCCTGTATTTGAATCATCATTCAATACATTGACGTTTCAAATAGTCACTGACTCTGCAACAGTTCAAAGAAGTGTCTTTATCTTCTACTACTTCTTCTCATCTGACACCTGTAAGTCCTCATCTACACATCCTTTACCCACCTCTCCCACAAGCACAGGTTACACACCCTCCTGCCTGGGTCCTTGTGACGTTCAGTCTGAGTCTGTTCCCTCAGAGGCTTCTCTGTTTGGGAGAGCAGTAGTTCTCTATCTTTCCTGTGCATAAGTATCACCTGGAGAGCTTGTTAAATCACTCATTCTGGGCCCCGCCGCAGAGATTCTGATTCATTGCTTCTGGGGTGGAGCCCATGAACTTGCCTTCCTAAGCAGCTACCAGGTGAGGCAGAGGCAAGGGGCTGATCAGCTGGCTACAGGTGAGGGTACTCTGTTAAAGCCTGACACAGAGCCTCTCCACATTCAGCTTGTTTAATAATAACCATGATATCTTTCGTGATGCCTTTTCAGGGACTGCAACTCCCTCTGGTCCGATTACTTAGATCTGGGTTGGGCTGCAGAACCTTCATGTTTAACAAGTCCCCCAGGTCATGCTGACAAAGACGATTGTCTGGGGAGCACATGCTGGGAATCTCTGACCTCACTTCTGAAATCTACGACTGCCAGGCAGTCAGAGGCTGCATTTCCTTGATTCTGCATTCACAGCACCGACGTTCCCTTGTGACCCAAAGCAGAACGCCAAGGACTTTTCATGTGAAAAACTCCACTGTTTTTCTTTCCAAGGTCCAACACTGATCATGTCATTCTCCTGCTTAAGCCACTGATGTCTCAGTGGCAGCAAATCTCCAGAGTGAAGCAGCCAAGGTTTTCCCAAGCTGCATCCGGGCCACCTTTTCAAGCTTTGCCTCTAGCTACTACCTGATATGCATCCCATGCCTCAGCCAATCTAAACCACTTTACATCTCCAAAAAAGAGCTTTTGGTATTGTTTCCCCATGTTTTGTCTGTCCAGCTGCTTGTTTATGTACTTATTGGGGTAGGGAGGGATCTAGGCCGGTACCGTGAGGGTTGCATCTGAGCTGAGCTTTGGACGATAGCGTGACCAGGGTAGGGAGAAGTGGGAGTCAGGGGAGGAGTCACCTCTGCTGGAGCCAACAGCCCGCAGAGACCTGGGAAGAAAGGGCTGGGGGAACAACAGGCCACATGGAAGTGGCTCATGACATAGGAAAACTGAGCAGGAGCTAAGTGAGGAAGGGCCTCCAGTGCTAGTCCTGAGAATGTGACTTTATTTTCTGTGGCTCAGTCCAGGTAATGGAGGGTCTCTACAGCTGGGACAGATCTCATTGCATCACTTTAATGTGATTGATTTGGCAGCAGTCTAAAAATTCACTCCCTGCCCTGCAGCAATAGGCAGGACGTCCAGTGATGAAGAAGGATGAAGACCTCAATATGCGACCCATGGGAAAGACAGAGGCGGAATAAAACTCAGATTTGATGTGTTAATAAGCTTGACGTACAACACAGAAATTAAAAGATGTCTCCATTTTGACTCACATTCTTGCTCACCTTCACATCCGTTTTAGCTATTCCAGACTGTGGCGGTTACTTGGACACTTTGGAAGGATCTTTCACCAGCCCCAATTACCCAAACCCATATCCTGAGTTGGCTTATTGTGTGTGGCACATACAAGTGGAGAAAGGTTACAAGATAAAATTAAACTTCGAAGATATTTTGTAAGTACTGAGGTCCACTTCTGTTGGACAAATGCAGTGTGCCCACTTGGACATTGGGGGGACCTGGGGAGGAGAAATTATTACTTGCAATGCCCACATATGGGCATTTTTTTAAAGAATTGATATAGAAAGGAAAACAGTGATACTATTACATTAAAGTAAGTTGATTATTTAATATTTTTCTGAAGATTCTGAGGTCCTGTTAGGGACTGACAAAGACCCAGGTTTGTTTGTCATCATAAACCTGAGATACTATTGAGGGGAAAATCGTTAATCACTAAGAGTGGAATTGCTGGGATTTTAGAACATAGAATTGAATTGGTCTGAAAAGCTTTTTCACCAGAGGCCTTCATTCTCTAGCCTAGAAGTAGACGACCATTGCAGATTCGATTTTGTTGCTGTCTATGATGGCTCCTCCACCAGCTCTGGCCTGATTGGAAAAGTCTGTGGCCGCGTAGCACCCACCTTTGAATCTTCGTCAGACTCTTTGACTGTTGTGTTATCTACAGATTACGCCAATTCCTACCGGGGCTTTTCTGCTTCCTACACTTCAATTTATGCAGAAAATGTCAACACTAGTAAGTCACATTTTATGTTCCTTAGCTATGTTGAGCTTCTCTGAAGATTGTGTACATAAAAACTGCTCCTTAATTCTTAGCCTATATGTGGCTATCTCTATTTGCAAGACTGTCATTTATAGTTGGGAACATTTTCATAATCTGAAGCTTGAGAATCAGTTCTGCGCATTGCTTAATACAGGAAGAAATTAATGATATGTCAACCTGAAAAAGATCCTTGGAGGAAATATGGACTGTTTCCCATAATACCTTCTGCAAAGACACAGTTAAAAAGATTTACAGATTCTAGCTCCAGACAAAGACACAATGAACATTGAAAAAGGTGGATCAACTGGTCAGCTATCTCGGGCTTCTGATTATTTATTTAGGGCACAATGGGTTTTGACTTTTTATATATTCACCTACACGCACAGCTCTTCAAGATCCAAAATTCCTAGCTGGTATAAACATGATCATCCTTTTTTTCCCCCCTGACAGCATCTTTAACTTGCTCTTCTGACAACATGAGAGTTATCATAAGTAAATCCTACCTAGAGTCTTTTAACTATAATGAGAATGACTTGCAACTAACTGACCCAACTTGCAGACCCCGATTATCGAATGTTGTGGATTTCTCTATCCCATTTGATGGATGTGGTACGATCAAAAAGGTAAAGTGAAACACTGATAGCTGGGTTTTGTTAAATGATGAATGCATGTTGGGTGATGCATCCTGGGTAATGCTTGCTGGCTGATTTAACAAACAGCCCCAAATCGTAGTGGCTTAACAAATGATAAATAAGCATGTGTGGACATTTAAGTACATACCTTCATACACAAATGCCAAATTTGCTACCTTCATTTTCAGGGTGACTGGAGGGTGGTTATCTTTCCCAGAAAGTAAAGAACTCTGAATACTCACCAGAGAGTTCAATCATCTATATGCAGTGGGTTTAATATCCTACCAGAAACAGTTGTGCAGAAAATCTTTACATCTCATGTTTAGTAAAAATCTAGCTATCTTTTAATGTTCTTTCCCTTGTAAAGATAGAAGATAAAACATTATCCTTATTTTGAACATGAAGGATATTTTTGGAAGTTTGCAATTTGTTTTACATTTTCTAGAAGTCTCATTCAAGATCTCAAACACTTTCTACCTAGGGTCCCTTTAGGACACATATCATAAACTTCTCACTCTGGATGCTAAACAGAAACCTAATTGAAAAGAACAGAGGCTAATCCAGAAGAATTGATAGAGACAGAAGTAAATCATCCTTTCTCCCCAAAACAAACACACAGGCTTAATTACACTGTGAGCTTCTCGGGCATGCTACCAGGGGGCACCTATTGCAGCCCTCTGTCTATGACATTTCGGAAACTGCGCAGTTAGCCACACTAACTTAATGTTCCTTATGGAAGACAATACGTTGCCAGGTTTAAAGTCTTTATAGGGCTGGAAATTTGCCTTCAAATTTGATTTTAATGTAACTGAAAAAAATTCTGTCCAATTCTATCTTAAAGTCTTTCTAATACATGCTGGATCTCTCGTCTCATTCATTCTTCCTTTCTCAGACTATTTCTTCAGTGAAACATATTTAAGGTTTATAGTATTCTGACATGAAAGCTATTATCTCATGATTTAAGAAAATTATGCCTCAACCTACAAATGTTATTTACATCTATGCTCTAAGACATCACTGGACTTAAAGTGTAAAATTTGAATTCCATCTTGTTCTGCAGGTAGAAGATCAATCAATTACTTACACCAATATAATCACCTTTTCTGCATCTCCAACTTCTGAAGTGATCACCCGTAAGAAACAACTCCAGATTATTGTGAAATGTGAAATGGAACATAATTCTACTGTGGAGATAACATACATAACAGAAGATGATATAATACAAAATCAAAATGCACTGGGAAAATATAACACTACCATGGCTTTTTTTGAATCCAGTTCATTTGAAAAACCTATACTTGAGTCACCATATTATGTGGATTTGAACCAGAGTCTTTATGTTCAAGTCACTCTGCACAACTCAGATCCAGATTTGGTGGTTTTTCTTGATACCTGTAGAGCCTCTCCAACCTCTGACTTTGCATCTCCAACTTATGACTTAATCAAGAGTGGGTATGTATTAATATAATTGATGTGTAGATGATATTTCTGAGAAGTAATAATTATTTTAACAAAGTAATTCTGTGTGTGTATATATGTAAATGTTCCTAGAACTACTACCATGGAATTTATTAAATTTATTTTAATTATTTTATAAAATAGTTATAGTGTACTAATTACAAATAATTTAAGTTAAAATATTTATATAGAGACAGGTTATATCCTCTAGAATTTTAAGTGTATTTACAAAATATTTTCTGGTGGAAAAAAATTTTCCTTTTGTCAAGAAAGCTGTTTGTGTGTTTGCTTTTTGTAAATTTTGGTTATTTTCAACAAAAACCCAGAAGATCATTTCATGTGTACCATCTTTAGACTATAATGTCATCAATAAAATATATGTAGCATTCTTAAAAGAAAAAGTATAAAGTTCTTCTTTGAAAGGAAAAGTTTCCTTCCCCCCCCCCAAAAGCTGGCAGATTTTAACTAAATCATCCATACTGATACATTAATAACAAGCATGTAAGGAAAGGTGTTTGAGTTCTAATACAGAAGCATAAATTTTCTGGTTAATTCACATGGACTAGGAATTTTAGAGCTAGAAAGAAGCTTTCCATCGGTCTTACCCGGGAATCATGTCTGTAGTCTTAGCTCACTGTAGTCTGAACTAGAGACATTATTCTTTCTAGAGAGATTTTTGGATTCACAAATTAGACAGTTCAGAGAGAACTTTGTATCATCTCTTTTTAGCATTGACAAGAATGAACTTCTGTGCATCTTCTGAACATGATTATAAATTCTGTTCCAGATGTAGTCGAGATGAGACATGTAAGGTGTATCCCTTATTTGGACACTATGGAAGATTCCAGTTTAATGCTTTTAAATTCTTGAGAAGTCTGAGCTCTGTGTATCTGCAGTGTAAAGTTTTGATATGTGATAGTAATGACCACCAGTCTCGCTGCAGTCAAGGTTGTCTCTCTAGAAGGAAACGAGACATTTCTTCATACAAGTGGAAGACTGATTCCATCATAGGACCCATTCGTCTGAAAAGGGATCGAAGTGCAAGTGGTAATTCAGGTAAGAAAGAAGTTATTTCGTGATCTAAAACACCTCATGGCTCATAAAATGCTGTTCAAATCTGGTAGTTCTTCAGCATGCACAGTTTAAAGATTTATAGAAGTTTTACAAATAAGTTATGAGTTTTGAGCACATAGAATTACTATTTATTTCCATCATTTGATAATATGCATACCGTGTACAGTGTAAGCATATGACACACTGATAATTCACCATTACTCATATGGCTTTTGAGTACAAGTGTAATAATGTCCTCATCTCTAAAAACAGTTTCCATTAGCTTCCTGACTCATTATTACAGATGCCATAGCAGATAGTGGAATCAAAAGCAATGTGTTTTAACTCCTAAATGAACAAAACAAGATGAACCAGTATCCCACATAATTGCCTATGTGAAAAAGACCTATTTTTTTAAAAAAACAAGGAATCTATTAACACAGACAGTCCTGTTTCTTTTATTAATAAAAGGCTTGAAACCTGAGACCTACTTGTTTGCATGGAAAGGAGGCAGTGGTAAATACTCAAGGATGGTCCATAATTAATAGCTTAAGAAAAGTCATAATGAAATAAAACCGTGTATATGAATTTATCTTAGGTATAAGTGGCATTAAAGAATCTTATGATCTCTGTATTTATTATTATTAGCACTATAAAGCACTATTATTATTAGCACTATGGTTCTGGTTTGTAGCAAATTAGTTCTATGGTAAAAACAGAAGAACACAAATTCAGTCATTTTATAAACACATTCACTGAAAAGCTTGTATGGTGTATCTATAGATACTGGTTTGAAATTCGTGGAAAATTTGTGAATGAAAGTCACAATAGAAATATCATACATATTAAAAAGTATCCTTTTCCTATTTCAGGGAAATTAACAAATTTTTTTCCTGTTGATCAAATGTATTTTGAAACTATGAGAAATAGTGATCGATAATAAATGAAACTGCATTTCCATTTGGCTATTGTGCTTGAATTTCACATGTTTTTCATGTTATATCAAGGAACCAAACTAAGTCAACCATTTGAAACACATTTGAAATTAAACATAACTAATTCAAATATTTGATAATTGTTCCTCTGTATTGTGTTAGCATTATACATTAATTCATGCATAAGATTCATAGGGTATGTAGAGATATTATAAATGTTACCAACATTTTGTAATGGTAATGCTTTTTTAAAAAATGACTTTCATCTTGTTTCCAATTATAGGGTTTCAGCATCAAACACATGCAGGAGAAACTCAGAACCAGCCATTCAACAGTCTGCATCTATTTTCATTCATGGTTCTAGCTCTGAATGTGGTGATTGTGGTCACAGTCATAGTGAGGCATTTTGTAAATCAACGGGCAGACTACAAATACCAGAAGCTGGAGGACCATTAGCTGATCGGTGTAGCCCTAAGTTATTTCTCCTGGATGCCAAAGGAGGTGGTACCTTGTGCCTACATACATGATGAATAAATTAGGAAGGGTCTGAAAAAGTGATACACAGGCCTTCATGTCACTATGTCAGTGTGTTTTATTACAGCATGACTGAAATGAATAAACAGTGTGTCAGTTGGCTCTCATTTTAGGCACCAAAATATTACATGAATTAAAACACCTCTTTCATAAGCATAAAACATTTTAAACAAATATTAGGTGAAAAGAAAAGGGTTATTTTTTACTTAAGTAGTCTTCAGAGTTTGATGTGTTTAATTTTTAGATGTAAAAGTTAGAATTTCTGAAACTGGAGTGTGAAAGGAAGAATTGCAATCTCCTGGATCCACGTGCCTTACTGGTTTAACACACAGCCTCAGCTCTTCTCACCTTCAGCATTTCAGTAAAGACCTTTGGATGGAAGAATGCGACTATAAAATGAGAAACTTCACACCGTTTCTGGGTTAATGAGATAAAAACATTTCTCCTCCTTTTCACGGTCAAGCACCAAAGCTGAAGATCAATTGTCCTAACAAGTGCCAAACACTGACTCTAACCATCTTAGATGAATAATACCGGTTTACCTCATCATCTAACAACACAGTTTCAGGTTCTTGTATGCATTCAAACAGGTAACCACATTCCCGAATGCCCAAGGGCATTCTCCTTCACTTCTGTAAACATGCACTGCAGGTCCGGATGCTGAAGGGAATACACGATGGATATGATAGAATTTCTACCTGCACAGAATAAGTCCTTAGGGGTTTGATTGATTTTTCCAGCTCCAAATCAAAACAGATCTTCCCCATTTTTCTCTTTTTTTAGTATCTCCATGTAGATCTCCCAAATACCCCTTGCGCGATGACTCTATTTTCATCCATGTAGCCTAAATTGGACTATTGCAAAGTTCTTTTTTAACCTAACATGAAAACCCGTACAAATTTACTTAGAATGGACAAGTCACATAAGTACTTAAAAACAGCACAACTGTCTGGTCTGGCTGTCCTGCAGCCACCTCTCCTTCAGGAACTGACTGGACATTCTCTGCTGGCCAGCGTGGCAGGTATTCAGGGGTACATCAGGCATGAAACGGGGATACAAAGAAAATCGTCACATACTGTGACTTGATGGGGAAAAATCATTATTACCATGAATCAAAAAAGTCTTTTGTAGTGGAGATATTGAGACATAACAATGCATTTTCAGTATGCATGCTACTATTTGCAAGTTTTTTCTTTAGGAAGAACTAAAGAGAAGTGATGAAAGTTCCTGGGCCTGGAGTTGGTGGTCTGGGTTCTAGTTCTTCCCACTTACCTGGTGGGTTACATTGGCCAGGTCACTTCAGCCATAGTCTGTGTGATTTTAAATAGGGGTTGTTTAGCAGCTACCGTATCCCTGGGGTGTGGCAAAAATTAAACAAGAGGATGCGTTAGCGGTCAGGGCCATCCGCCTTCCACTTACCACCAGTAATGAGTCCTCACTGCCAGCTCCAAAACCCCGTTGTAGAATCTGCTTCTAATCTGCTTGGGCCCCACCCGGTACTCCCTGTCGTAGGTCAGGCTCCTGGGAAACAGACTGACATAGGCTTGGGTACCGGGGGTTTCCTGGGGAGTGTGTGAGCTGGGAGGGGAGCAGGCCTGGGCAGGGAGTCGGTGCACTATGAAGCAACAGCAACTGCCCAGCCAATGCCCCAGGGAGTCCTGGGGCTGGGCCAGCTGCATGCCTCCCCACCTGGTCTGCACCTGACGTGGGGTGTAGGGGAGGGTGAGAGATTAAGCTGCCCACTCAACTTTTGCTGGCTAGAGTGGAGGTGGGGCCACAGTGTTTCCCGTGGTGTTTGGCATGGAGCAGGACAGTTTTTATCGAAACTTTTCTGTCTGGCTAGGTTGTCCCTTTGCTGGTCCTTTGGCTAGAGAGAGTAGGCTTTTCTTGGGTCTTTTTGGCCTGCACCCTTGGTATTTTTCAGTTGCAGGCTTCTCCCTGTTAAGTGCATTTTTTTTTTATTTCAGCGTATTATAGGGGTACAGATGTTTAGGTTACATATGTTGCCCTTGCCCCCCCTTCCCCCCAAGTCCCAGTTTCAAGCGTGTCCATCTCTCGGATGGTGCGCATTGCACTCTTTGTGTATGTATATACCCATCCCCTCTCCCTCCTCCCCCTCCCCCTTCCCCCTGCCCAACATCCAATAGATGTTATTCTTATATGTACACTTATGTGTTGATCAGTTAATACCAATTTGATGGTGAGTACATGTGGTGCTTGTTTTTCCATTCTTGGGATACCTCACTTAGTAGAATGCGTTCTAACTCTATCCAGGAGTATACAAGAGGTGCTATATCACCATTGTTTCTTAAAGCTGAATAGTACTCCATGGTATACATATACCACATTTTATTAATCCACTCATGTGTTGATGGACACTTGCGTTGTTTCCACATCTTTGCAATTGTGAATTGTGCTGCTATAAACATTCGGGTGCAGGTGTCTTTCTTATAGAGTATCATTTGTTCTTTTGGGTAGATGCCCAGTAATGGGATTGCTGGATCGAATGGTACTTCTAAGTGCATTTTGATCCATTGGTATGTGATGCTGAACAGTGGCCATGGCTTTCAAATGTCAGTGTTCCTAAGAATCACGTGGATTTGGGGAGGGCTTCTTGCCTTGAACCACACTAGGAGGAACTTATCTGGAAATTTGTTTGGACCCTTATTTATTTATTTATTAAAATGTTAGTTCTTTCATCATCGATACTTTTCACGTTAGGGATTTGTTAAAAGTCATAAATTGCTAGATTTTGGTAGCTGTTAACCTCCAGTCTCTCAACATGCTAGGTGCAGCAAATGGGCAGATGAACTTTTGAAAGCAGAAACTTGAGCAGCCCACAATTACTTGGAAAAACCCCTTTATTCATTTGAAGCACTTTCATGAAATAGACACCAGATGCTAAAATTGTTTCATGTGACTGAAGATGAAGCTACTCAGGGATAAATAATTAACTTTGATTTAAAAGATGACCTTTTCACCAAATTGGCCAATAAGTATATTTCATCAATTTCTATGTATAAGCAGGAAACTTCATCAAAATAAATATCAATATATTTTACCAAGACAGTTGTCAATGAAGGGCATGTTTGTAATGAAACTGAGATGTTCCCTCTCAGAGGCTACTTCCTTCCTTGAGTCATTTTTCAGATTTTCATCTCTCAGGACATCAGGGTTAGCTCCCAGGCCCCACCAAATTCTACTCTTCTCCCTGGGGTACTTGATAATATCGCAGTACCATCTTGTACATGCTATTTATTGACAGAGTGGAACAGTTTCTTGGAGATGGGGACTCCTCTTTTAAATATTGGTACTGAATATTTATTGACAAGCAAAAATAAAAATCTGACTATTTCAAGTCTATTTCTTTAAAGGCAACTTTGAGGGTAGTATAGCACAGGTCTTTTCTGTTAAGGTAAAAAGCGAGATTAAAGTAGGTGCTCTCTCCTTTTCTTGGGAGATGTTGGAATGTGTTGATCTTTTCTTGTTTGCTTTTCAGGTTTTGTGTGTACTTTTCAGGTTTCCCTGAATGCTTTGAGGATCTGGAAAACAGACTGAGAACATGACCACATGAGCACCTGGTAACTCAAAGAGCAGATGTGTGGTTCTTGCAATTGTATTTCAGCCTTTCTTATTTGTAAGCTACAACCCAAATGGGTTCAATTTATTCTCATTGAAACAAAGCAATTAAAACTTGTTCTGATGAGTAAATGACATATTTGATTCAACCAGCCAATTATTAGAGTTAAAAAAAAAAGAGCAGTGGCATCCTGACAGTTTATTTTTCATAAGACTCTTCACAAAATCTGAAAATAAATTCTTATACCACCAGAAGGACAGAAACAGAGATTCACCTACTAGCATCTGAACATTAAGAAGTCAAATTAAAAAAAAAAAATCTTTAAATTGGCAATGACATATAGAGAGATAACTCTTCTCTTTGTAACATTTTGTACACTTTAAGACAATGATCAAGTTCTGATAGTCAAGAATTAGAAAATGCAGCATTTCTAGCCATCAGACAGTTACTGCCTTAGAAGTTTAGTGATCAGAGATTTATTTAGTAACAAACCTGAGAGAAGCAATCTCCTCCAGCTGTTTCTTCTGCTTGTCTCTACGTAGATAACTTCTGATTTGTCAAACATTACTACAGAGGAAATTAGTCTTTGCTTTCTAATTTCTAACATATTCATGTGAAAATTGGATAAATCACACAAGGGTCTTGCCCTGAGCAGTTACTTTGTGGATCTCCAGTGGCCCCACCAGTTGGAAATGCTCAGTCTGCCGTTCCTTGGCCTCCACGGTGCCTGCATCTCTCCTACTCCGCCCTGCACAGCCCTGGGAGCAGCGAGAGGAGTAGTCTCCCACCTTGCACACAGTGAGCGTACACTGCAGATAGACCACATTGTAGCTGTCAAGAAAGCTGAAGGCGTTGAACTTGAACTGAACCACGTTCTTCTGGCGGGAGTGGAGATTGGCATAGGAACTTTCTTTGATGCACCTGATGGGGAGGAAAGCCCCAGACCAAAAAAATTAACTTAAATCATGGTGTGAATTCATTCTGACCTAGACAATTAGGTGTGGATACAGACCTCTGAATTCCAAATGGAGTTCTCCCTACTACCCACTTTTTTTTTTATAAAGAAATTTTAAACACTACTATGGGTGAAAAACCACTATTCCTGGCCAGAAATAGAAGGAAACTGTAAAATAGACACAATAAATACAAAGTAATTAAGTTCTAGCTAGAACTCTTGCCTTCAGAAGGCTTATTCTATTTTTTCCAAAGGGGAAATTAGAAGTGGCGGTTATATTATTTGAAGGTGAACTTAGATTATTTAAAAATATATATTGTAAACCCTCGGACAACCACCAAAAAAGTTAAGGAAATAAGTATAAACGATGGATTGAGAGGAGATAAAATGGAATCGTAGAACATGTTTGATTAAAACCAGAGAAAGTGGCAAAAGGAGTTTGGGGAGAAACAAAGAACAAATGCAATAAATAGAAAACAGTTACCAAGGCAGTAGATTTAAATCCAACTATATCAATAATCACTTTATTATTATTATTTTTTATTTCTGAAGTTTGTTTTGTCTGAAATTAATATAGTTACTCCAGCTTTCTTTTGATTAGTGACAGTATGGTATCTTTCTCAATCCCTTTTAATTTATCTGTGTCTTTATATTTAAAGGTTTCTTGTAGGCAAATATAGTTGGATCTTGTTTTTTATTTATCTACTTTTGTTTTTTTATCTGTCTCTAAATTGGTATATTTAGACCATTTGTATTTAAAGTGATTATCAATTAAAAAAACAAGTCCCAACTATATGTTGCCTACAAGACACTCATTTTAAATATACATTCTAAGCCATAAAAAACACTTTAACAAATTTCGAAGAACAGAAATCACACAAAATACATTCTGAGTTAGCAATGGAATTAAACTGGAAATCAATGACAATGATTAGTGGAAAATTCCCAAATGTTTGGAAATTAAAAAAACATACTTCTGAGTAACTTGTGGGTCAAAAAAATGCTAAGAGAAATTTAAAAATATTTTAAACTAAGTGAAAATGAATATACAACTTATCACATTTGTGGGATGCAGCTATAACAGTGCTTAGAGGGAGATTTATAGCATTAAAATGCACATATTAGAAAAGAAGAAAGATCTAAAATCAATAATCTTAGCTTTGAAAACTAGACAAAGAAGAGAAAATTAAACCTAAAGCGAGCAGAAGAAAAAAAATGTCAGTTGTTAAATTCTGGCACCAAACTGTGCCTCTTGCCTACATATATTTGTAAGGATGATTGTAAGGGAAGTGCTTTCTCACGTCATGACTCACACCATGGTTCACACCACCTGTGGGAGATGCTGTGTCCTGCCCCTTCCACAGTGCCACTTACGGGCTTAGGCTGCTGTGGCTCTCACCACCCTAAAGTTGCCACTAAATGATGGATTTTTGTTGTTTTTGAACTGGTTGCCAATTGCCCATCCATAAGTATTTTTCCAGTTAGGGGACAAGGGAGCTATAAAGGCAAACAACATGTCAAAGTTCTAACTTGGCACATGAGTTGGTTAGCCAGAGGAGCCAGAATAAATCTCACAAGTATAACTAAGAGCTTAGCTTTGGATAACCCACCAGTCCATCAGTGTAGGCCAAATGCCCCGAGGGCCTGCACCATGAATGGGGAATCTAATAAAGTTATAAAACTAGAAGGAAGGGAGGTATGGACATGAAAGGAAAGGGTGAGGCAGCAGAATCCAGGGCAGGAAGGGTCCTGCCCAGAACTCTGGGGATTCAAGGGAGGTTGTGCAGGCCTCCTACAACTATTTGTCCCCACCAGGGATCAGAGGGTTGGTGAGAGCCCCCACTCTGCCTCTGAGGCATGGTGAGGACTCTTGCATAAAGTTCTGATTTAGGAATACCAGTTGAGAAGCCACCGGCTACCTGAAGGAATGCCATGTGAATATAGCAGTCAACACGAGAGGGCTTCCATTTTCCTTACCCCTGCCGGATCAAATCATGCTTGAAGGTTGTAAAGTCACTGGGATCAGGAGAAGCCACACAGGTATCCACAAAGAGTTTCAGGTTCGGGTTGAGGCTATGGAGGGTGGCTTGGAGGAAGACCTCTTTCCCCTGGCTGGCATAATATGGCGCCATGCCTTCCATGTGCTGGGGCCCTGGTGACTGGAGAAATACTATGGACACTTCGTAGCTGGCATTCTCCATCGGGACATTAGCCCCATGAACGATTTCAACTGCAGCTGGGCCGCCCACCCTACAGGTGAACTTCAGCTCAGGCACCTTGTGCCGCACGATGACTCGGCCAGGGTGACCCCGAATTCGGCCTCTAATGGAGTTGGAGTAGCTGAGGGAGCCCAGGTTCTCCTGTGAGGACAAAAAGAGAGCTGGTGGGCAGCGCTCCCAGCTCCTGGGCAAGCACCTGCCTTTATGAGCAGAGACCTCTCCTTCCCATGACTGCCTGTCACCCGCTTTGCTGACATGCTGGAGGATATTAGTTCCCAGGCCCCTGTGGTACTTAACGCCATGGGTGACCTGATGTGTGGGGTGCACAGGTAGCCCCCAGTGGGTGAGCCTGGAGGCCCCCTTCCCTCCTTGGAGCTCCCTTTCTGCTGAATTCTTCCAGGTGTACCAACCCCTTAGCCTCCCGCAGGCCACTCCCCACCAGGACTCTTGTCCGCTCTTTGGTCCCTTCCCTGCCCTCTACTCCAAACCAGTTGTGGCTCCACGTGAGCTGCGAGCTGGCCCTGTGGACCCCAGCCTTCAGATCCTATGAGACCTCCGGGAGTTAAGGGGACTCTGGGGCCCACAGGCAGGGGCCACTGCCTCTTGCCACTTCCTTCCTACACCCTGTGTAAACACCCAGTGGCTCACACTGCCCCCGTTTGCTCAAGGAAGCCTCAGTTCATGGGGCTCCCATCCTGCGACATTCTGCCTTGGAATCCTCCAAGGACGCCTGTCAACTTAGACCAACATTTCTGAACCTTTTATTCCCTATGATCCTCCTAAGGCCCCTAAGGGACCTTTGTAAACATCATCTTTCCTATTCACCCTGCCCTCTCTCCAGCTCCCACTATGGAATTTTAATACAACAAATACACTGTTTATGTACTGTACGTATATCTGTGCTTGATCCATAAAGAAAGATCTTATTTTTTTATTTTTTTGCCCCTAAGAGCCAATCTCTATCTCCCCCTCCCCTTCAGGGGAATGTATAGCTTAGAATAAAAGCCAAACTTTTTGGCCACATGGTCCCACCCTCTTCAAATCTGCCTGAGGCTTCCCGCCTCAAGTGTCTCCTCTGCGACCCCCTTACCCAGCTGCTCCACCCACCAGGCAGGCTGCTCTTAGCCACCACCCTATGCAAAGTGGCTTCCCTTCCACCCAAATCACTCTCCTACCTCCTTCCTTGTTTTATTGTCTTTCTAACCCTTTTTGCTACAAAAAGGACTCTCATCTGTGTTTGTTCAGAGCCTGAATGCCTGTCTCTCTTTTCTTGAATGTAAGAGCCATGGCATGGGGACCCTACTGTCTCCTGCACCTGGATGGTTGCTCATTCGCTGACTCTGATATCAGACACGGGACCTTTGGTGGCAGTGTTTTCCTCATCAGTGGCCTGGGGCTGGCTGTGGCCCCACATGGTTTCTGACCCTGCTGTGTCTCCACACGGTGGTCAGCTCGTGGGGCCAAAGAAGACATTTGCAGCGTCTTCCTTGATGGCTCAGAAGCTTCCCAGGGGTGCCCACCTCCCAGACATAGGGGACCTTCCAGCATGGCTCCTGGGAAAGAAATCTCTGAAGTAAAAAGTAGAGTTTTCAGAGCAAAAAGGATAGGAATGACTATGGTTTATTCAACCAAATGGACAAAAGTGAATGAATTCAGCTCCAACAATGTTAAGGGTTCTCTGAGCTTCAGGTGTGTGTCTAAACAGGGTTGTGAAAGAATAGAGGAGTGGTATGGGGATCTTGCTTTGGAATGCATTCCATTGTTAAATATACTGAGAAAAAGATTCTGTAGTTATACACTCCCCGTATCACTGGTATACTTGTTTCCTTGACTTCAATGCCACTGTTTTGTGAAGTACACAGATGGTTAAAGAAAATTAAACAAACATATATATTTTATTATTCATAAATGTCCTAGAGGTTTACTTTCTAGACTATGGCATGTACCTACCTGGTTAGAAACATAGTCAGATGGACAGACAGACAATCTGTCCTCCCCCATGCCTAGCACCATACCTTGCACATGGTAGGTGCACGCTAGTGCTCAATTAAGAAGCATGTTGTGAAAAATGCTTTGCTTTTGGAGCTAAGAGAATATTATCAATCTATCTATGCATCCACCCATTCACACATCTATCAGCTCGTCAGCACTCAACACTTGCTGTTGTGTATCCCAAATTCCCAAAAGGAAGGAAAGTTTCAGAAAAATTAGTGAGCTTCTCTAGATCTCACCAAACTCAGAAATGAAGTCACAGCTTGTGTCTTTCCTTTGTTCCTATGTGTTTCCCATAGGTGGTTGAATTTCCCAAACCTCTTTCCTTGGCCTCCACCCACAGAAGGCTACCACCACCTTGGCAGTTTCTTACCTGCCGGACGGTGCCACAGCGGCCATAGGCAATGTTGAAGATCAGGTAGCGCCCCGTGACCTGGGGACGACAGAGCTCATCATTTAAGTGGATGTCCCAGGAGGAGTAGCCCAGCCTCCAGAGGTAGCGTCGGTCAATAACGGCTTGGAAGAGGTGAGGCAAGCAGGAGAGCTGGGCTGCAGGAGGGAGAAGACGGAGAGGGCCTCACAAAGAGGACCTGGTGCCCTGGACGTGCGCAGCAGGTTTTAGGTGTACGTTTACTTTATAAAAAGGACCATGGAAAGCGCTCTGGGCTGGGGCTGGCTCAGCTCTCCTCAGCCCTCACCCTTGACTTGACTTTCATTGACTTTATTTATATCCGCCCTTTTCTGAAAAGGCTTCAAAGTCACACTACATGCATGGGGAACAGCCCACGTCCCATGGACAGCTCATTTCCCACGTCGAGAACCCCTGCACCTGAGCACTTTGTATCTGGGCCTTTGCATGGAGCTAAATTGGAGAAAGAGACAGGAAGCAAAGGCGGAGGGAGCCCGGGTGCACAGGGGCTTCTTCCCCAACCCCTTAAGCCCAGTGAGTGGATGCAAAGCAAGAGGTCTCAGCGGAAACGCAAAAGCTGGTTCCCCCCACTGCCAGTTCTTTCTTCTCCACTTGGCTGCTCTCTAACCCCCCCAACCCTAGACTTTCAGCTGCCTAAGCCTCAGACCAGAGAGGGGGGAAGAGTTTACCATTGTCCTTGGGTACAGGAGAGTCAGCCAGACCTGGTGAGGAGAAAAGGATGAAAAACAAAGGTCAACTATGCTGAAACACTGGAAGAGCATGATGTAGCTAGGAGTAGACATGAAGTGTAGGTGAATGGGTGGGCTCATCTGGTCTCTCTATTAAAGCTGGAGCACAATGGCATGAGAATACTCCAGTGCGTGCTTAGGGACGGAGGGCCCAGGGTCTCCCGATGGAGCTGGGGTCTGGCATGTGTGGAGTAGTGTTCAGAATATGGGTACTATCAACACCAAAATTCGCTGGAGCAAGAGAATAGTAAACACAGGGCTTTGAAGGTTATAAACGCTGTCACATTGTATGAACTCTGCCTGGTGTCCCTTCCTAGGCACTCTGGGAACCTCTAGCTGGGAAAGATGCAGTTAGCGGCTACCAAAGGTTTTTCTGGCTCGGAAGTGAGGCAGGACGGTAGCCCAGGGTCATGACCCCAGCAAGACCCACACTACTTGTCTCTCTGCACGATTAATGCCTGTCTTCAAGGGACTCTGACAGCTTTTGCATTTGGACCCCACATCTGTGCAAGACAAGGCAACACCTATGTAAGGGTAAAAGCAGTGGCCACAATTCCTTTCCTTTTCTTTCCTTTCCTATAAAAAACTAAGAATGGCACAGACGAGGTGAACTCAGACTATTCACTAAATCTTAGAATTCCACAACTCCTGGAGATTTAGGGTAAATTTAGGGCAAATATAAGGAAGTACGACTCCATACCAAAGGTGGTCAACCTGTGGAAGTCAGAACGCTGAGACACATGTTGGGTGATAATCAAATGCATTCCAGGAAAGGTGCAGCGGAGGCCAAATCTCTGATGAAGGGGACGCAGAGGGGAACCTGGGACATTATGGGGTGTCTTTCTGACTTTCTGACATTGTGGGGTGTCTTAGGTCCGAGTGAAGAAGAGCGTCCACCCAGGACTGTGCTCTTGCAGCCCTCCTCAGAGATAGAAAAGGGACTAGACAAGTTGCAGTCTGACTGCCAGCAGAAAGTTCTATGGCCTTAATCATTTTGTTACAGCGGCCTCAATCTTTTAGCTCTATTTCAGAACAAATACTGCGCTGATTTGGAATTAGACCCAACTGACGAATGAACTCCCAAGCCTGACGGATGAAAACATTTGCCACCACGTGCGTGTAACAAACATGCACGGGTACTAGGATCTGGGGCCTTGGCCGCACCCAGCATCCCTTAGGGTGGCGAGTGTGGACCTGGGGAGGGCGTGCAGGGAGGCGGCGCGGGACGCACCTGCGCAGACCACGCCCGCGTCCTCGCGGTGCCGGCAGTTGTGGCGGCCCCAGCCCGAGTGGGCGCAGCGCCCCAGCGCGTCCTCCGAGCCCGCGCAGCGCACGTCGTCCAGCAGGATGGGCCCCGCGCCCGGGCCGAAGCGGCCGTGGCCAGGGGCGCCCAGCGCATGGCCGCAGCCCAAGAGGCGACACACGACGCGGGCGTTCTTGATGTTCCAGCGGTCGTCGCACACTGTGCCCCACACTCCGCCGTGCCGCACCTCCACCCGGCCCTCGCAGCGACTCCGCCCGCCCGCCAGGCGCAGGGCCGGCTCTGCGGGCGAGAGAAGCAGTCAGGTGGGAGGAGGCCCCCCACCCCGACAGCATCTCCGGGTGGCACCTGCTATTTGCAATGGGAAAAACAGCACCGGAACGAGTTCCAGCTCGGTTCTGTTGTTCTCTGTCACACACACTGTCTCATAAGGTAAAGCCTTACTTGCCCGAAGCCATCAAGGGATGGCCATTATGGGCAAGCCTAGTTTCCCAGGTACCTAAGAACTTTAAGCAAAAATATAGAAAAACCAAACCGAAACAAACAACACCCCAAGTCTTTAGAAGACAGTTATTCTAAACTGAGGCACTTCCTTGGCCTCACCAAACATGTATCCAATGAAATTACTTTTACTCTCCATGAGTAAAAGACAATATTTTAGCTACAAAAACTATTATTTTATAACCTAGCTTTTCCACTCCTAGGCATTTATTCAAGGCAAATGAAAACAAATGTCCAGAGAAAGATTTGTACCTAGCAGAGTTCTCCACAACAACCCAAACCCAGAAACAACCCAAGTGCCCATCCATAGGAGAATGGATCAATTGTGGTATATGCACACTATGGGATCTTACTAAACAATTAAAAAAACAAATTACCAACACATAGAATCACATGGATAAATCTAAAAAACCATTTGTTCAGTAAAAGAAGTCAGAGGCTGGGCACAGTGGCTCACGCCTATAATCCCAGCACTTTGGAGGCCGAGATAGGAGGATCACTTGAGGCCAGGAGTTCAAGACCAGCCTGGGCAACATAGTGAGACATCATCTCTACAAAAATAAAGAAAGTTAGCTGGGTGTGTTGGTGTGTGCCTGCAGTCCCAGCTACTTGGGAGGCTGAGGCAGGAGGATTGCTTGAGACCAGGATTGCTTGAGGTTACAGTCAGCTATGATCAGGCCACAGCACTCCAGCCTAGGTGACAGAGCGAGACTCTGTCTCTAAAAAAATAAAATAAAAAAAAATAAATTTTAAGAAAGAAGTCAGACACAAAGAGCATATATTATTTGATTCCATTTAAGTGAAATTCTAGAAAAAAAAATCTAATCTATAATGACTGAAAGGTCACTGCTTATCTGTGGGAAGCAGGAGAAATTTGCCGTAAAGGGGCGTGAGGGAACTTCCCTAGGTGATGGAAATGAATCTGTATCTTGATGACGGTGTTGGTTACACAGTTGCATACATTAGACAGAACTCAGATGTATGCAATTTATTGTACATAAATTATACTTCAAAAAAGTTGATTTAAAAATTATGAACAAAAAATCTATTACGTTGGTAATGCCACACCCGCAGACATGTGTAAATGATTTGTTTTCATATTAGTCGGTCCCTGCTTTGTTTAGCACATAGAAGATGCCTAGTGAGTGTTGATAAACACCATGGGCTCCAGCATGCTGGTCTAGGATAGTGGCTTTCTCCTTGTCTAATTTGTTTCTCTAATAGTGGAAGCAAGATAATCATGCTTGTTTAAACTATGAATAAAGGTAAATATCTTCTAAGTGAGGTTTTATGAGGTGAATTTGTGGCTTCCCACCCAAAAAGTCTGCATGTATTCACACACACCTGTGTCCGCACATACACACCTACAAGTTCATAAAATCTCCCTGTAAAGAATAGGAAATTTAAATGAAAAAGAAATACAATCCTAACAGTAAAAATGGAGATATGATCATTTTAGTGCTTAGAAACAAACAAAAATTACCAGGTAAAGGGACTGTTTCTTCATTAACAGAAATCGTACCTGTAAATAAGAAAAAATAAACTTTAAAAATGTGTACCCTCTAAGTCACATATTTATATTCAAAACTGAAAACAGAACCAAATATCTTCTCTAATTTCAGACGGCAATACTTTTTTTTTTTTTTTTGAGACAGTGTTTTTGTCACCCAGGCTTGAGTGCAGTGGCCTGATCGTCATCCACTGTGACCTTTAACTCCTAGGCTCAAGCAATCCTCCTGCCTCGGCCTCCAAAGTGCTAGGATTACAGTTGTGAGTCATCACGCCCAGCCCAACACCAATACTGTAAGTTTCTACTTTGATTTGGGTGCAGAAATATTGTCTATTAAGTTTAATTTTCTTGGCATCAAAATCTAACAAGTGGTATTTTATCTTCTTTATTCTCCAGAAGTAAAATAATTTATTAAATGGTCAGAAAAAAAGCTTTATAAGTGTACTGAATTTTTGAGAGGAAGAATAAAAACCCGTTATATTTTGTAGAAAATAATTTTACGGGGGCTGAAAATGAAGCCAAGAAAATCAACTTAGGTTTTTCAGAAATATTTTTAGATAAGAGTACATGTGAGAGGTGTAATTCCATATTAACATATACAGAAGGAAACCAGGTAGGAAAATTAACAATGAACTTTATGAAAGAATATGGCACCATAAATTATGAAACTAAGTATTAATCTAGCAACAGACATATGATCGTTACCAGGTGATGGTGTCACTTTTGTTGAAATTGGATCTGTGGCTGCAACAAAAAAAATTCTAGTGAAAAAAAAGCATTAGAATTTGGCTTCATTGAAATTTTACACTGTAGATGACATGTTTATGAAAACAGGCCTATTTTGTAAGTGGTATGCAATAGAAATCCACACTGCATCTTTATCTTACGGCTTCACATGTAGGCATGAAAGGGTATATGAGAAGTTGGCATTTTGCACAGTAGATTAACATTTCTCATTTTGAGCATCTACAATGTGTCAGATCATTTACATCCCTAATCCTTACAAAGACTGTTCCCTGTAAGTATTGTCACTATTTCAGAGATGAAATAGAGACTCAAAGGGTCTGTATACCAAGCCCAGGTCATCCACAATTCACGATGTGAGTCCCCAAAGCACATATTCTTTCTCAGCACTGTGTCTTTCAGGAGCATCAGACATGGGAGTGGCAGTCACCCTGGGCTCAGTGTGGTGAATCAGCCATGAGAGGGAAGGGAAATAAGGGTTTAATGGCCTCTGCTCTTTCTTCACACTCCAAGGTGCACTTCCTGGAGAAACAGGAAGTGGTGTGGCTGCCATGCTTTCATAAAGGAAGTAGAATGTGTGGGTGCCACCTACACTGTGTACAAAGCAACCCAGTTACTACCAACCAGGTCTGCAAAGAAAAGCTCACCTCATATAATGTCAAGAGCCAATAGGAATTAGAAGTGAAGGAATCTTCTGGCAAAAGTGGAGTCATGGTGAGGGTGGGGAAGGAGGAAGGAAGTGAGTAAATGATGGATAGAGGGATGGAGGGAGGAAGGAAGGAAAGAAGGAAACCCGTACTTAAATATAAGTGAAAAGAAAGTACTAAACTTTGGTTTCATTGTTTTACCCCCACATGTCTTCAGAGTAACCAGGACTTGGAAAAAATAAATAAATAAAATAGAAGAAAGCAGCAGGGCCTTGTTACTGAAGACATGGATGTCAGGGATTTGGGGGAATCACACAGACGGATTTGTCAGCAAAGCAGGGTGGGAATCCGGAGACCTGGCTCTGCTCTGCCCCAGCTCTGTGACTTTAGGCAAGTCTCTTCCTTCTCTGGGCCCTGTTTTCCTTCAAAATGAGGGTGGTGGGAGGCCCTCGACCAGCACCTGTGGCGTCACTGGAGAGTCTGTGAGAAATGCAGAGTTCAGGCTCCACTTGGAGCCACTGAATCTGCATCTTAACAAAGTCTGCATGCATGAGGTTCACACGCATAAGAACATTTGAGAATCGCCGGTCTAGATCATCTCTGAGGTCTTAACATTTGAGGCTACTTTATCCTGTTCACCCCATCCCCAGCACGCACCTCCATGGTGTTCAGTTTCAGAACGAGTGGTGGGGGAGTGGCCTGGAATCCTCTGGTCGTTCACTGGCCTCCCCTGACCTGTCCTCTCTTCTCTCCTAACCTCACCTGGGTGTGTAAACTCTTGCTGGGCTGGGGGTTTTCAGAAACAGGGCTGCTGCCAGGAGCAGAGAGCGTACCTGGAGAAGAAGGCGCTTCGGTTGAAATGGGAGTTGTATCTGCAAATGAAGAAGAATGTTTTGGTTTGACCAACTGCATGGTGGAAAATAGAAGAGCGAATGGATAGGACTAACACTATCACATCCCGCTGTCCCATTTGCATGTTCAGGTATGCCATCCCGTTGGAGCATCACCTGAAACATGACACACATCGCCAAGGAGGGGAGGAGTGGTTCCCCAGCCTCCTCCTGGACACATCTGATCAAGACCAGTGCAACACGCAGAAGGTATTCCCTAGTAGAAGGGACACTTCTGTGTCTAAGGATGAATGAGGAGAATGTGAAGTTCAATTTCTTTGAAAATGGTGCTGGGGTTTCTGTTTCTATCGGGGTTTATACCATAGACAAAATGTTTAGTATACACGTTCACTTGCCAACTAGAAAGAGAACAATTTGAGTATATGTAACTTAAGAAATGTGAGAGGCAGAGAACATTACCAAAAAGAGTGTCCACTTCTGCTGAGGTTGAAGGTGCATCTGTGTATAAACAAAGAGAACAGGACACATAATTGAGTGGAAGGAAGGAAGACGCTGAGGTTTACTTTGTGGCTAAAATGGTCATTAAGTAGGCTCATTTTCTAAATAGAATATGACAAATAAGCTGGTCTCATTAATTTAAACAGCACCATGAGAGACTTACCAGATCGAGAGGTCACTTCTGCTGATGCTGAAGAGGTATCTATAAATAAAGGGAAGATGAGACTTAGATACCAGTGGGGGGAACTCCTGGCTTTCTGTTTTTACCAAGACTACGTTGGATACAAAATTTTCAAGTTCCAAAATGGAACTCAAAGAAGAGGCACTTGGTGGGACAGCAGACAAAATGTTCTACCTGGTGTGGAGGTCACAGCCGTTGAGATGGAAGCTGCAGGTGAGCAAAAACGAGAAGGCAGCAATGAGACAGTCTCATCAGGCACACATGCCTCGATAAGATACAGGGGATGGTAAGGTGGCATCATGGGTCAGTGTGACTTCAGGAAGCCTTGTCTTTCCACTCTCCAGTCAGTAGTGGGGGCAGGGTCTCTCCAGAGTCTCCAGTTCTCCCTGCCACTCCTCCACTCCTTGGGTCTATATTTCTCTTGCCCATCCTTTAACTTCTTCCCATGGAGGTGGCAGTGACCTGTTTGGAGGACCACAGCCTCTGGCCAGGTTTCTCATCTGCATGGGGTTAATCTAACAGAGATTCTGTGAATGGGACTTGCTTTCCTGGCCTTCCTCCTCCTTTCAAATGGGTGGAGGCAGTGCCCCAGGAAAAGCTTCAGCTCTGCAGACTGGAACTTTCCCTAGCTGGGCTGTCCCAAGATCTAGGAAGTGGTGGCAGGTCTTTTGTACTAAGTGTTGCCCTCCAGCTGAGCTTTGTCGGTAATAGAGGCCATATTTGGTGCTGACTCTGATGTTTATGTCTCAAAGGCTTCAGCACCTGAGTAGGAAAAACACCTTATTTATTGTCCCCCTTTTCCCCCAAAAAACCCTCCTTTTGTGAAATTCTTGAACCTGGAGTCACATAAGGAACCTCTTGGATAATTCCAGCCAGCATCACTCAGAGTCTATTGTACAAGAGGTGAGTTACTTGTCAGCCTGGGCAGTGCTGCAGCCCTCGCTGCCTTGGCATAGAGCCAGCTGGTGGCCATCCTCACTGAATGCCGTTGGGTGTCACGGAGGATCAGGGACAGCCATGGCCTGACTTCTCCCCATTCCGGCAACACCACTTATCAGCTGGTGTCTAGAACAAACTCTCTCCACAGACTCAAGTAGGTGAGTACATTAGACCACCAGTTAGGCCAGGGAGTGTTGTCCCGGACTTAACTTGGCCTAACTGGCTGAATGAATTTCTCCCTTGGCTCACGCATTTACTTGGGCTACCCAGAATGCACCCACCATCAGGGGAATGGCGTTATGAGTCAGGTCAAAATGAACATATTGAAAAACTAAAAAAAAATTACTAAAGAATTTGACCAGCACATAAACAATTGTTTAATGAATTCACTGGAAAACCAACTAAAATAATTTATAGCAAGCAAGATGGTATCTAAAATAATATTTAAATTACCTGTTGAAGTGGTTACAGTGATATTCAAAGATCCTGTACATAACAAAAGGTAATTGGTCAAAACCGACCTAACGCTGGGAAACAAACATTATTTTATAGTTTACTTGTTTTCTTCTCTCTGTCCCTGAAGCACCGAAACCACGGCCTGCATTTAGTTAACTAACGAATCTTCATTGCCCATTCCTCTGTGCTGGACACTGCGCCAAGGCTGGAGTAAAACAGTCAACCGAACCACATGCGGTCGCTGCCCTCAAAGAGAGGACTGTGGCATGGGAACCCACAGCAGGTGATCCACCTGGCCAGGGAGTTTCCTCTCTCTATCTTACTGCCCTGCCCCGCCTCGTGCCAGGCACAAGGTCTGGCCTGGATGAGACACTCTGCTCCAAGATAGGGACAACCTGACACCGCACCACCTGGTGCCTGTCCTAGTCTGGCCGCAGTGGCATACAGAGCTGATCCTGCCGCCCTGTCTGCCTGCGGTGCCGTGCATAGAGGGCATTACCAGGTGCAGGAGTTATTTCTTCCCGAGTGGAAGTCATGCCTGAATATGAAACACAAACAGGAATGTTAGTCCACTGATCAGCAAGTTTTTTATTCATTTTCTGGTCATACATATTTCTGCCTTTACTATGGTCTCATTTACCAGGCTTTATTGTTGGAAAAATTCAACTATGAGGACTATTTCTCATCCTCCCAAATTAAAAACACATGCACTGTTATAAATTAAATCCTTCCCGAAACGAAACACACTTCCCTGTCCTTTTAAACAAAAGATATTGATCATATTGTAACCTGCATGATTCAGACTCATTAGGAAGCATATCGTTGTTGTGCAGGGATATGATATAGAGGAGTCTCAAAGGACATTGAGGTAAATGGACATTTTGCTCCATATAGTGACACTTAGAAAGTCTGGTGATGTTGAATGATTTTTATGGACCCTTCTGTGGCTCTCAGTGCATCTGCTAGCATTTCCTGACATCACCAGTGTGGTTCCTCTATCAGGTCTACCCCTCCTAGCCCCCACACCACCTCCCCATCTATTGTCTCTCCTGATGGATAGTCAGCAGGGAGACCAGACAGCCTGCTGTCACGTGAGTATAAAAGTAGGAATGACAGGCTCTCAGAAATAGCCCTCATGGAGTACCTGCGTGTGTATTCAAGCGCTTTACATCACCTTGGATGTTGGGATCTCAATTTGGCTGCATGGAGGTTGTCTTTGTCTATTTCCGGGTTCTAGCCTATTTTCCAAGGGATTAATTTAACCAGGTGACTCCTGGACAAATAAGGGTATAATTGTACTAACTAGGTAGCATTTCAACACAGCAATATTCTTTATATAGGTAGCAAAAGGACAAGTCAGCAGAAAACTTGTTACCAGTCGTAGGGACCAAATCTGTGGCTGAAATTGAGGTAGAAACTGTCAAGACAAGCAAAAGTTAAGAGAAAATTGTAATTAAATGCCATCCTTATCAATCAATCATTGGTAACGAATTTTCAAAAAAAATTATCCTATTTACAAATCATGTCCCAGCCATGTTCATATTCAATTATGCTCTATTTCTATTTGGTTCTCTCGTTCTCTGTTTCATTAAGCTAGGGCAATTAATAATGAGACAGGCGGTACATGGGACTGGGACCTGAGACCTGGCAGGGGTGGGGAACCTGAGGCCTTTGGGTCACATGTGACCGTCTAGGTCCTTAAGTGAGGCCTTTTGACTGAATCCAAATTTTACAGCACAGATCTTTTATTAAGAGGGGTGCAACAGAGAAAGATGAAGCTTTTCTTGCCTCCTTTGTTGCTTAAAAAAGAACAATCTTGAAATCAGAAGGCCGCAGGTTTCCCACCCATCTTTGTGGAAGGGAGCATGTGACCTTGGGCAAGTCCCTTTGCATCTCTGGGCTCCAGGTGCTGCACCCGAAGGGCCAGTCCATTGACCACCAGTATCTGCGTTACCTTGTTAGAAATGCAGACTCTCGGGATCCACCGAACCAGAAGCTGCATTTTAACAGTATCTCCAGGTGAGCCATGTGTACATTAAACACTGAGAAGCACCAAGCATGCAAAAGGAGATGTCTACAGCTTAGATAAGCATGGCGTGGGCCAGGAGGAAATGGCAGCCCCTCCCTGCTCAACCCCAGCCAACTTGTGCCCTGCTGAAATTAGCTTAAAATGGCTGGGCACAGTGTCTCACACCTGTAATCCCAGCACTTTAGGAGGTGAGATGGGAGGATTGTTTGAGGCCAAGACTTTGAGACCACCCTGCGCAACAAAGCAAGACCCCATCTCTACAAAAAATGATAAAGAAAAAAATTAGCTGGTGGTGGTGGCACATGCTTGCAGTCCCAGCTACTTGAGAGGCTGAGGTGGGAGGATTGCTTGAGCCCAGGAGTTCGAGGTTACAGTTCGAGGTTAAGAAAAACAAACAAACAAAACCCCAAACTCACTGAAAACCCAAATGTGTGGACATTGATGAGATTTTTAAGTGAAGCCATGTCACTAGAGCTTGATTTCAGAGATCAGCTGTTGCACCAAAGAGGGAGGGAACAAACTGGACATGTTGCATCCTAGGTATGGATGACGTGTAATCAATATGTTCAATTTACTATTTCATTCAATGCATATATAAGCATCTTATATTAGTTTGATAAAAAGCTTGGTATTTCATTCCATAGGAGATATAAACTCCAACCCTAACCATATACATGGCAATCTGGCCATATTTGATTTGTAGAAAGTGAGAAAGAAAATAAAATTACCAGGTGAAGTGGTCAGTTCTGTAGCTGATGCTGAAATTGTAAAATAAACAGGAATTTAGAAGATAGTTTTTTATTTTAAAAACCTATACCCCAGATACATTGAAATTAGAGACAGAACAACTTCTGAAATGTGAAATTTAGAATAAGAAAGCTTTCCTAGTTGAGACTGAAACAGAAACAGGGGAGCACAAAGGCAGGAAGTGAGAAACGTTCGTGGGCTGGGAGAATCCGTCTCCCTGGACGGATCAGAAAGGCTCTTTCACTGGTGCAATGCAAAGGAGATATTTTCTAGACTGGCAAAGTACTAGGAAGCTTCCCAATTCTGACCTTTCAGGTTTCTGACATTGATTTATCATTTTCACCAAACTAGTTTTATAACCCAATACCAAGTTGCCTGAACACTGAAGGAAAGTGGTTTCTTAATACAATAAAGCATATTATGCCTCCTGATTCAATATTCATTTACTTTTGTTAATTATCTGTCATAGTTGAAATGCCCAAATGAGTCTGACTCCCCCACGGGAATGCAAGCTCCATGAGACAGGGTTGTTGTCTGTTGTTTCCATCACTACATCCTTAGCACCAGGAATTGTGCCTGGCACATATAAGGTGCTAAAAAATACCACTTAAATAAATGGATGAATGAATTAAGTCCTGTTATTCCAGTCTTTGCCCTATAAAATTAAGCTGAGTGGTGGCTATTTTATTTGATTTCTTTTTTATTCTACTTTGTTGGCAAGAGAAAGAAGAAAACGTAGATAATGCACAAACTGGGCTGAATCAAAAACAAAAAAGAAGGGGGGACTATCTCAAACCACAGAGGCCAAAAGGAAATAGCGTCGAAGCTTTTACAAAGGATGTAGCTGCAAGGAACTGGGTTTCATTCATGGAATTTTCCTGGAGCAATACTACGAAGCCAACTTTAGAGCTCAAAACAGACAATTTTGGGACAGTGACTTGGAAGTTCCATTGCCCCAGTGAGTGTTGACAGAGGGAATCTGGTAACTCCTTGAAGACCGCAGAGACGGAGGTGAGCGCAGGGGTGTCGGGCCAAGCACTGGGTAGGTCTGCAAATCAAGGGAGGCTAAGACTGAGAGGCCTCCCCCAGCCAAGGTCAGGGGAGGATGTGGGGCTGAGGGGCTCAGGGATGACCCAGGGTTGTATTAATATTACATGTCACTGTGTATCGCTGCCCCAGTGAGCCTCAGAAAGTCGAGGATGGACCTTGAGCATACATTTAGAGGATCCCAATGGGACTCAAACTTCCCACATTAATTTCCAGGTTCCCCACCAAGAGTCATGGAGCTAGCAGCCTCAGGAGAAAGCTGAGAGTGAGTACCTGAGCAGATGATCCCGGCATCCCTGTGGTGGCCTCAGTTGTGGACAGACAAGCCCAGATGGTGGCACTGACCTAGTGTGGTCTCAGTGCTGTGGCACCTCACGGCATCCAGGAGGATACTCCCCACACCCTCCCTAAAGCTGCTGGCCCCCACAGCCCAGCTGTCAGCACACCACGTGGGCAGTGCCGACACCCCAGAGGTCGTCACGCACAGTCCCCCAGGTGCCGTCGTGGTAGACTTCAACTCGCCCTTTGCACCGGCTCCTCCCGCCCGCCAACCTGATGATGGGCAAGTCTGGGAAGACCCTGGGGGTTATCATTGGAGTGTGATCAGCTCTTCTGGCAGGAAATTTATAAAGGGACTTTTCTTTAGCTTTTAGTATAATACATCCTAAATTCCAGAACCCTAGAAACTTGCTTCCTGTTTCTCGGTCTCATAGGACTGAGTCAAATGAGTGCTTATGGATTCAGCAACTGGCTTTTCCAGGCGATTTGTGACTCCCGGTATTTTGTTCATCATTTCCTTCTTGGTATTGGAAATATAGTTACAAGGATAAGGATAAATATCTATTTTGAAGCCAAGCCTTGGCATTGTGATGTGTCAAACTCAACCTTTCATTATTTCCTGTGGGCCAAACTTGTCCATCGGCCCAGGCTCTAAGTTGAAAACATTTTCAAGAACCAGAGACTAGACAGGCAGCAGCCAGCTCTGCCCGAAACCTCTCCCTCCATGTCAGTTCCATATTTCTTCAGTGTGAAGGAGGCCTGAGTCTACAGGGCACAGACATTACTGGCTGTAACCTCAGGGTGTCCCCTAGAAAGAGCCATAACCAGAAAGCTGTAAGAGAAACAACGAAAGGATTACCAACTGTGGGAGCCGTTTCTGCCGATGCTAGGGCAACTTCAACAGCTGGAAAGAAAACACAAGGCATTCTTGTTAGTGGAGGGGAACATCTACAAAACACCTGATGGAACAGGCCGAGTCCCCACCTATGCCAGTGTAGTGCTTTGCAACGTTCTGGCCAATGCAGCACCTCATGGGTGGACCAGCATTTGTAACGATTAAGCCCAGACCCCGACTCACTGACTCTAATTGGAAGCATCTTTCTGAACTTTACCCAGGAGGCCGACTGGTCACTTGGGAGATTTGAGGCTACAAAACAGGATGGTGTACATTTGATACTATTTTAATTCAGAGTTTTTATCCTGAGACACCATGATTTGTTTTAAGCACCAAATACCAAATCTTCAGATTAAAAAAGCAACAATAAAAAAATTAAACAACAATTAAAGAAAGAACAATAGAATGCACAGAAATACCCTTTCCCGGACCTTCGACTTTACCCTACCTAGGAAGCTAGTCTCCACCTAGCCCTCCGATGAGGTGGGGGTGGCCTCCATGAGACCCCAACATGGAGTTGAAAGTCACAGATGTTTGTTGCGTATAATTATTTAGTAGCAAAAGGTAACAAAACAGGAGTTTAACATTTTCTTTCAATATTCTTGAATGGTTGTATAAAATTGCCCATAGTGGAAAGTCAGTCCCTACTTGGACAATCAGCAGGTCAGAGAGTGTTCATAGCTCTCTCTGAGAAATACCTTCACGAGAAATGTACAAGCTTGGCGCGCGTAGAAAAACCATTTCTAGAAGTTAAAAAGTGCCCCAGAGCAGGGGCACAGCTCCCTGGTTCTCAGGTACATTTTTGCTCACAGGATCTCTTCTTAGGGCCAGGGGGACAGACTGGGATACTGGGCAGGGGACTCGCCTCTCCTCAGACTAAGGTGACCAATGACCTGGGTTGTCTGAGTCCGAGGGGAGTCCGGGACAGGGGACTTCCAGTGCTAAAACCAGGAAAGTCCAGGCAAACTGGGACAAGTTGTTCACCTCACCTGGGTGGGACCCTGTGCCCAGGTGAGGCAGACATGGCTGTGCTGCTTAGGAGGGAAATCCAGGTTGGGCAGAGTGGGCCCTGGCGTCCTTGTGGTGCCCACAGCTATGCAGGGACAGGCCTTGGGGCTGGCACCCCCAGGCTGGTCTCGCTGCCTGTGCACCTCATGTTGTCTGGGAAGATGGAGCCAGAGCCATCTCCAAGCAGACTGCTCCTTGGGACTGTCGGGGCCGCCCCATAGCCCAGCTGCTGGCACACCACCTGGGCAGTGGACAGGCCCCAGAGGTCATCACACACGGACCCCAGCTGCCATTGTGGTGGATGTCCACGCGGCCCTCACATCTGCTCCTCCTGTTGGCCAACCTCACCCCGGCAGGTCTGTGACAGCCAAGAGCCAAGGGTGCTTGAGAAGGTTCCTTCAATTCTCAAATGAACAGCACTTCCAGGTAGAGGATTCCACCCGGTCTGCTGTCTGCTGCTGGGGCAGCATATGTCCACGGGAGTGTTATGTACGCAGCGGAAACTACAGGACTGCTTTTTCTATCTGAAATTTAGCACGGACTGCACAATGTCTCTTCCCTGGGCAGGTGTGGGAGTGTAGGCCACACGCTGGCTTTGCAGAAGACGTATTGTATTTAACATTCTGCTCTCACCCTCTTCCGGGTGTCATTCCTCATGCTGTTTTTCAAAAAATTCAAAACGATGGAGCTGAATGCTTGGAGTTCTGACTTTGCTTTTCTAACCCAGGTCTCTCAAAGAACATTATGAGATTCTCAGAACAAAATTAATTTTGCTTTACTGGAATTTAGAAAATTGAAAGGTTTTTGTAGGGGGATGATGGAGGCGGTTGGGGGTTGGAAAATCAAGCGACAGAAGATACAGCATCACCTGCTGCGAGACAGCAAGGAACTGGCCAAGTGCAACTGACCCCTGAACCCAGAGCAGGGGAGGCTGGTTGTCAGGGTCTGGGCCCCCAGAGTTCGGGCTGGTTTGAGGGGTCCCCATTAGAAGGAACTATAAGAGCACTGTGTGGAGTCTGGCCTTGTTACAGGCCTTCTCAGGGTGGGTGGGCGAGCTGGCTCTCTCCTCAGAAAGGTCCCCACATGAGGAGAGTCCCCCATGGTACCCGCTTGCTGGGGACGATCACAGCCTTACTCTGCATAGCACCAGGCCACGGAAACCATGTTTGCTACTTGTCTGTGGATCACAAATGGGGGGACCTCAGCCTCAGAAAAAAGTTAAAAAATGCAAGAATGGAAAAAGTACCTGTTGGATGGAAAATATGCTCCCCAGGAGTTGAAGAAACTACACATATAAAAAAGAAAAATTGTCCCCACAATTACATCCTAAACAAACACAATGAAATTTCATACTCTTCTCAAATATCATCATATCTGCCAGTCTGCCTATAAACAACCCATCCAGTCCCTAATCAATAATATTACCATTTAAAATGTGGTGGTAGCTCATAAGCGAGTACACATTATTCTGATTAAGAATAACAAAATAAGAAATAAAATTCATATTGGGATTGTGAAGATACGGCCCCACTGGCAAGGGGCACCTTGTTAGAACCACAGAATTCAGCTGCTGCATCCCAGGACCAAGGTAGGGCTGCAGGTGGAGAAGCACCTCCTACAGCCAGGCCCTCCTGCCCCCAGGCCCACCTGCCTCCAGGTCCTCCTACCCTAAGTCCTCCTTCCCTCAAGCCCACCTGCCCCTAGGTCCTCCTACCCTAGGCCCTCCTGCCCCCAGATTCTCCTGCTTCCAGGCCCTTCTGCCCTATATGGCCTGCCACAGCCTCTGTTGCATGAAGCACCACTTTGGTTCAAGAGGAGTGTCTCAGAGTCCTGCTAAAATGCAGTTCTCTTATGCAGAAGGGATGATGCACCAACCTGTTGGCACCCAGAGCAGGCTTCCCTGCAGGCGCACTGCAGCCCCAAGAGAATGGGAAACAGCCCTGGACCTTCCCCTTCTTGAAGGTGGAAGAGTCTGGAGCTTGGGGCCTTGTTAAGGAAAGTTAAAGCTCGTAAGGGAGACCCAGTGTGGGGACATCTGTACTAGACAGTTAGTCACCAGTCAGCAAATAAAATGGATGTAAACTCACAGTACCTTGATGTCCAGCAGCTGGGGAATCTGCAGAGATAAGGAAAACATGAGGGTATTTAATAACATGAACCAGGGTGGTGGAGAGCTGCAAGGATCATTGTCTCAGTTTAAATGTCACTCAAGGAAACTGAGCACACGCAGGTTTATACCACACCTTTTAGCCAGGTGTGGGTGGTCTCACTTGGCTAAAAGCTGTGAGGCAGTGATGCTGATAGAACTTGCCTTAGTAACTAAAATACCAACAAGAAAATAGTCATATTTTTGTGTATTTATGGTGTGTCAGATGCTTACCAATTGTTCTATGTAGATTGTCTTAGTCCTCCCAATAACTCTTATGAAGTAAGTACCATTACTTGCATTATTTTACAACTGATTAGCCTTTGCAGACACTCAACTTGAATGGGGCCCTCCCATATATTAAACAGTTGGCATATTTTTGAGAGTTTGAACAGAAATCCACTGTCCTGCCCATGGGGTAAGATTTAGGGCACAGAGGCATTCCCAGACTCTTCTGGAAATCCCCAGTTTGGCCTGAGCACCTCTGTGACTGGCTCAGGAGGGACCTTCACTCACCTGAGCAGATGACACCAGCATCTTCATGGTGCCCACAGTTGTGGGTGAACCAACCACCATGAGGGCAGTGCTCCAGGGAGGACTCCATTCCCGTGCAGTTGACGTCATCGAGGAGGATGCTGCCAGACCCAGGACCGAACCTGGCCCCCGGGAGGGAAGACAGGGCCAGGCCACAGCCAAGCTGCCTGCAGACCACGTGGGCATCCTCTATGGACCAGCTGTCATCACACACGGTGCCCCAGATGCTGGCGTGGTAGACTTCGACCCGGCCCTCACACCTTCTGGACCCATTTGCCAGCCGCAGGCCCAGACCTTGGTGCACATTCCGAAGAATGACCTTCGTGAATGTTCATCCACAAAGGCCACCAGAAAAGCCAGCTGTTTCCTGGGAATTGTGCACTGACAATTGAGGATAACAAATCCACTCCCCCCTTTATTCAATTTCATTTATTTTTGCCTCGGATACTACTCTGTGTGTTTTTTGAGATTACAGTTGGTTAAGAAATGGCTACTCCTTGGCCAGTGGGACAGCGACCTGCACCTCTGTGTGGCCGTCCTTTCCCTGCGTGCTGTGAAGTCTTGGTTTCCAACACTCACAGGTTTTGTTGGATTTTTCATGAGAAGCTATCATGCATACTATAACTCTGCGTGTGTGTGAGTTTCTGTGTGCCTTTGCACACGCTGATCAAATGACAATAACAATAGCTCCCATCTTTGTTGTTCCCAGGGTCAGGGATAACCCACGTGTGAAGACGTTCCAGCTAATGCAAAGTGCCATCATTGCAGCCTGACCCCCATGTCCAAAAGGAGTAGAAGCTGCTGCTATGCTTCGAACACAGCCAAAGTGAGCTCACAGGTGGGGACGTGAGGTTGGGGTCAGCAGGGCACCCCCAGCCTTCCACGCCAACCCCTCCAAGCCATTCTTGCATCTCACAGCCTCGTCTTCTCTGTCACTTTCCAATCACAGATTTTCTGGGTGAACCCACACATTGCCAGCCCTTTCTAGGGCACCAGCCATTTCTAGGGCCAGGCTGAGGCCGTGGAGCAGGGTAGAAATGTGTGGAAAGGGCATGTCCGGCAGGGACGCTTCCTCCCACTAATGCCAGAGAGTCTCCGAACTAAAGCTCTACGAAGGGAAGGCGACTGAAGTGAGAAGAAAGGATTACCTATGGATGTGGGCACCTCTGTTGGCTTTGGAAAAGATGCTAAGGGAAGACAGAAAGCAAAAGAAGAAAATTATGCAATGTCTTGTTAAGTGTCAAATATTTAACTGTCACTCAATTGTCAGAGGCTCTGCACTTTGCAGATACAGTTTCTGATGCTCAGGCCCTTCTCTGTGGGGAAACCTTCCATCTCCCAGAGGGTGTGTGCACAGGGAACGCCAGCCCACCCCTACAAGCTAAGAAAGCCAAAGCATCGTGGCTGATACACTGTTTTTAAACAGGTACATTTTAAAGTCAAGAAAGCATCCTTTGGGGACCTCTGCTATTCCGTATAACCTGCCCTGATGCTTCGTCTGGAGGTCTGGAGTCATTTCTCTTTTTCCCAACTCTTCCATTCATATTGTACTTCACTCTTAAAGACCTGCCATGGAAGAGCCACTGACCGAATTTGAACTGTAACAACTACTGGGCCAAACAGAGCCAGGAGGAAGCTAAACAGCGACCCCTTCAGCTTCTTCATTCTTAACAATTCTGCCAAGCAGAAAGCCGTGTACAGTGATAAACCCCCGCGGGACTGTGCCTTGGAGGAGGTGTGAGTCCGATCACGGCCGATGTCTACGTAGTGTGCACCACTGCAGGGCAAGCGCTGCCCTGGCTGCTCTACGCCAGGAAATCCAGTGAATTACCCTCCTTGTCCTTGTCCAGAGGAGGAAACTGAGGCATGAAGCAGTTCAGGATTTGCTAGAGGCCTCACGGCTAGTAAGTGATGAAGTCGGGAAGACAAACCCAAGGCATTTGGCTCCTAAACCGCTACCCTACAGCCCAGGGGGCCTTTGCCAAGGCGAGTTACAGCTGATCAACTCAGAACAACTGAAATTACCTGAGGTTGAGTAACTCACAGCAGCTGATGGTGCTGGGTACGGCAGAGAGGCTGTGAAAGACACAGGAAGCGTGGGTAGGTCATCTCCTTTCACTCTTCTGAAACCTGAGAGGTAGACTTGCTTATTTCAATCATAAAGGTACCATGTCTTATTCTGGGGAAACTGCACCCAGTCTGGGCACCTAAGAATGGCCCTGAGTTACCATAGTTACAACCACCAGATGTCCTGGGTCACTGGGTTCATTTCTCTCCTGCTGTTGGATACTGTAATGCCATTTTCTTTCCTTTTGTTTTTTTTCCCCCCAAACTGTGGTCCCAGTGGTGCCTGGTGTGGAGCACCTGTCTTGCCGATTGGTTTGGTTTTGTAATTCTCCCTGTGTGTGTGTGTGTGTGTGTGTGTGTGTGTGTCTGACCTCCGAGTAAACGTCAGTTCCTAAAGGGCAGAACCACATCTATCTCAAGTGAGGTTGAATCAGGCCCACCTGAGCAGACGGCGCTGGCATCCTCATGGTGGCCGCAGTTGTGGGTGAGCCAGCCACTGTGTAGGCACTGCCACAGCCTGGCTTCCGTGCCCACGCACTCCACATCATCCAGAACGATGGCGCCCAGGCCTCTCTTGAAACGTGCCTGCCCCGGGGCTTCCTCCGCCACGCCGCAGCCCAGCTGCCTGCACACCACCTGAGCATCGCGCAGGTCCCAGCTGTCATCACACACCGTGCCCCAGCTGCCGTTGTAGCGCAGCTCCACGCGGCCCTCGCACCGGTGCCTGCCACTGGTCAGCCTGAGGGCCACATCTGGAAAAGGCAGGCACACCCAGTCACCACTCTGGGGCTGCCCCTTTGCCTCTACTCAGAGAAGAATGTGGGCCTTTCCTATGAGTTGACCAGCTCTGGAGGGTTCCCCCGTCATGCTCAGGGAGGGAACCATCATGGGGCAAAGCCAGCTGCAAAGTGCTTTGGGTTTGTTCCCTCACATCAAGGTGATTTTGGTCAGCAGAGGTGAGGGGGGCGGTTTAAAAGTTCCCCCCCAGACTGGATTAATTGTCTACTTCATGGTCAATTGCATAACTTTGACTCAAGTGGCATAAAAGCAATCCACGTAACCAAAACATTTGTACTCCTGTAATAGTCTGGAAAACATAAAAAAGAGAGCGAGCCTTTAAAAGCCTCGTGTAAAGTGAGAATCACCAAGCCGGAAACAGGTGGCTGCTCCTCGTGTGAAATAGTGTTCTCGAGGCCAGGTGGAAAGAAACCGCGTGTGGTTTCCAATAAAACTGGCTCCAAGAAAGGATCCTTCCCGGCACAATGCGATGCGCCTCTGCTGTCAGGAGATATGCCTGGATGTGTCACTCCAGGGCAGGGCTGGGTGTTCAGCCCATTTCTCCAAGTCGTATCTTGGGAGTAAACTAAGGAGCTTGGAAAAACCCCTTTCAAATCCTTAGGGCCCACAGATGGAGCTGCTGTCTATCTTCGTCTTCACCATCATTACCAAGAGGGGCCAGGGGCTAAGACGATCGCAGGACCTACCGGTGTTATTCTCATCTTGCACGAGAGACTCATAATTTGCATAAAAGCCGATGTTGGTGATGATGGCGTCGCTGTGGAACACCACAGACATGCGGTTGGAGGAGGAGGTGAATATCGGGGTTGTCCCGGAACAGAACCTCCCCAGCGAGAAAGATTCGTTTTGAGGGCCATCGAAGATTTCGATGAAGTCGTACGGACAGCCATAGAAGTTTTCCATTCTGTGAAATGAAGCAGTGTCATTTGGACTCAGTCCGTTGGGGCTTTCTTCCCAATAAGCGTCACCCAGATTGGTTCAGGAAGGGCTAGGAAGAAACTGTCTGAAACCTGTATCTCTTCACACAGGTTGCAGGAATAATGACCCTGTGGACATGGGCAGCAGGTATCCTCCTGTTTCTAAAAATTTTTTAATTTTTAAAGATTAAATTCAACGATACTTTCTGAATATGTATTACAAGCACATGGAGTAGAATTTAAGTGGCACTGATGGACACGTGGCAAAAAGTAAAACTCCCCTGACTAGTCCCCCCTCGCTTCCCAGAAGCAGCGTCAATGAACAATTTCTGTTTATTTCCTGCTAGAGATTGTCTATGCACAAATGGCAGCAGCCTGTGCTATAGTCGTGGCTTTCTTGTAGCTCATTCCGTAGCAATACACACTATTCGTGTGACAGCAATGGGTGCATGTACCAAAATCCATTTAACTGATCCCCTACCGAAGGACACTTAGTTTCCAATCTGTGGCCGCATAAACACACTTATCCTCAGTGTGCATGAGACTTTAGCTGTAGACCAAATTCCTGGAACCAGAACTGCTAGGTTAAAAGATCTGTGTATTTAAAATTTCGATCAATATTACAATAAGCCTCAAGGCTTATTGAGGCTTATTGAGGCTTTTGAGAATTAAATATAGAAAGTTTTTTGGACGGGTTAGGGGAGGGAGGCACGGCTGAGTTAGGACGGTAGTAAGGTAGGAAACGTGTACTCACTTTACCACTTCAAACGTGAGTTTGACGTGAGCCCTGATGTCCACTTGTATGTCCCAAGCACACACCACATTTGTGGGGTATTTTT
>CAUYSK010049472.1:0-70649 GCA_963575035.1 Avahi laniger
GCAGGCTCCGTGGAGTGTGCTGACATTGTCCTGGGCCGCTGCCAGCCCCACTGATGAGCAGTAATTGCAAGAATGCAGCTCCCTGCCAGCAATTATACGGGCGTAGTTAAGTTAGATGCATTTGCTCTGTCTAGGTCATCATGCCACTTTTTCTATGGCTGTATAAAGTTCTAGCCAAGACCTCAAAAATAATATTCCCTCGTTGAGGAAAGTATAAATAATTTTAGTGATTTAAACAAAAGTCTAATTTCTGGGGCTAGCCCTAAAGAAAATTATGAGGAGGCGTGTCTCAGCTCTTTGTTTTTCTAACATCCCCATTTTTTTCTGTGTCTTATTTTAACACTTTCCGACTTGTCTTTCTATATTATTCCACGTTCTTGGCCAGAAATGCCAAATAGATCTTTACTTCATGCATCAACTTTGATCGGGAGCAAATTTGGGAAGTCTGGTTGAAGATTATTTTCCCAGTGGGAAAAGTACAAGAATCAACTTGCAATGCTTGCTATGGCATGTGACATCATTGTTTTACAGCGTCCTTCAATCTCACTGTCTAGAAAAGATTCTACAAAAGTGGCCCCTTTCAAATGTTTTAAGGTCCTATGTTGGCATGGTAACTTCTCAGATGATGACAAATAGAGAAGATTGGCTTCCTTATTCCAGTTTTCTTTTAATGACTCTTTCTGTACTACAGAGGCTATGAGGGTAAAATCCACATTTTGCAGACTCCCTTTCATGGAAGGTTGTAGATGTGACAAGGTTCTGCCAGTGAGGTTCACTGTTGTGAAACTTGATTCCAGAACTGAATTATTTGGGAAGAAACGCGGTGCTCAAGAAACTGATACTGGCTTGGGTGGATAGTGGCTAGCAAGACATGATTTGCTAGCAACAAATGTGGGAGCAGTTTCTTGATTCCTACATCACAGATAAGGTGGAGTCAGTAGTTCCATGTTTCCCTGGTTTGTTTATTTTAGCAGGGTAAACAGCTTCCTGGGCAGGCCAGTCCTGTAGGGTTAATAGGAATAATCTTGGTGTAATCAAGGAATAACCAGGAATACAGCTGGTTTGGCAGCTTTTCTGCCTGTCGTACAAATACTTAACTGACTCCCTTAAACGAGCTAAAATAATTTCTGTTATCTGCAAATGTCCCCTGACTGATACAATCTAAAGCACATTAAATCATTATGAAAATAAGACCATGAGACATATAGAAAAGCAATGAAACAATGAGAGTTGTTTCAGTCTTACCCTGACCTAACCTTGTTCCTAGAACTAACTACCCGCGATAATACTTCCTCACAACTCACAAACATCTACCTGTCTCTTAGGCTCAATTCAAATTTCACCTTCTCTATGAAGCCTACTCCCCAACCTCCACCCCACCAACTATCATCTGCAAGCAAAGGAGACTGTCCCTATTCAAATAACATAATATGTTGCTTATATTACTGAACACTTTTCCTCTTCTCTCGTATATACTATTTGACTTAGATCTTTGTGAGGCTGTGGAGTCCTCAAAAGTTTAGGTTTTAAAGATACAATTTTGTTATGTGTGTTGTCCGTGGGGCATCCGAACTCCTTTGCACACGCACACACAGACCCTAGTACAGTTGCTGTAATATAGTATATGATCAATAATACTGGTTCAATTGGCTCAAAATGATTCAAAATGCATTTATCCTAAGTTGAAAGGCATCATATGTTGCTCTTACCGCTAAATTATCATAGCTTAATATAGAGAAATTAATCTTTAATGATGGAAGTTTGGTTTCAGCTTAAACAGAAAAAATTTTTTAATGTAGATTTATGTGAGCTGGTGGAAGAGTCATGGGGAGAGAAGAGGACAACTAAAGTATCTTTTAGTCTCTCAAGTTCATTTACATTTGCAACCTGCAGCTTGTTGGATTGAAGTGCTGGTTCTTTTGGTGCTGCTTCTACAGAGTTGGTCTCTTTCTTATTAGATCATAGTCTCAGCACCAATATAGAGGCATAGTTATGCATCTGGGTAATGCAGCTAATCTGTCTGATCCCATCGGCATCACAACCGCTTGCTACAATTGTGTGATCTTGCATAAGTTATTGAACCATTTTGTGTTTCAGGTTAGTCCTCTATAAAATAGCAATAAGAATGCCCAAGTCGTATAAATATATGTCAAGAAGAGTAACAAGAAAGTATGACACATGTTAGATATTTTTATCATTTAGGTGATGATGTTTTTCTTGCCATGCAGATGAGTTCATCAAATGCCATTCATAGAGTTTTAAGACATTCAAGGTTCATATTTGTTAATATGAACAAGCAAACTACAGATAACAATGAGCTAGACTGCTAGCTGACCTAATGTTCACTGATCCTTTTTGACATCGAATCTATAGGTTACACTTGATTATCTCCACTTTGTAATAAGCAGAAGAGAAATATGTGTACACATCTATCCATCCAAATTATCCAGGAAGTCCTGTTTTCACAGGGGACTTTCTAGATCAAATGTCTTTGGAGAAGGTGGGCTGCTATTCTTTGGCCATAAAGAAGGAATGAGTAGTGCTTGGGGCATAAAAATAGCTGTTGATTGAAGAAATAAATAAACACACTAACAGACAAATGAGTGAATGAATGAAGGAAGAAATTTATTTTTAAATTATGTTCGAGAAAGCCACAGGTCTCCAAGAATACTCCTCAAAGAGTTACTTCAGGGAAGAGTGGGGATGAGGAAGAGAAATGTGAACCATTGGGTGCAGACTGTTTTTAAAGTTCATGTGTTGAGCATATCTTGCAAAAGAAGAAAAGGTTATAAATCTAAAAGTTTGTCAAGCACTGCGACAGAATCCCAAGGATTTCCCTCTCCTGCTCCAATTCTTTAGTTTAGCCAGGGGACACTTTCTCTGGATGTTTTAGTATTAATTTTGCCCAGTTATAATGGAGGCAAAATGCCAATTTTGTTCACATTAATCAAATTGATTGCTAAATTCACACTATTGGCTTCTTGCAGTGTCAGATTTGCCAGCCTGGGGGCAGTAACAGTATTTCTATTGCACCTCAAAGGGAAATAAATAATGGAGTCTAGGTTAGACCTGAGAGCAAGAATGGAGGCACTTCCAGACTCAAATACTGAGTGGAAAGTCGTTGGATCTGAGAAGCATTAATACAGATCTTGTCCCTTTTCAAACTTCTTGCCCAAGGGGATGACCATGGGTTGTCTAGAACTCTCACTGTGCTGCTTCTCAGCTGAGGGCCATTTGTGTGTGTTTTCCCATTTGGCAATTCAAAAGGTCAGAAAAAGATTGGATCAACTTAAACTTTACAGCAGCAAGATTGCAATGGGCTCTTTGTGTCTGCCTTTATTATTATCTCAGTGGTTGAAAATGCCCCTCTGTGTTCACCTGCCCTAGGAAGGATGAGAGGAATAATGCAGTCTTTAATTTCAGATCTTACTTTAAGTCCATCCTGCTGTGATTCCTTTTCCTGTGGAAAAAATGCTATTTGATGACTTTTGGCATTGACTAACCAGTAGAGTGCCACTGTTTTTGATGCTAAAATAGCCCCTCACCCCTGATGCTTCCAGGTTTGTACAATCACCTTGCTAGTAGTTATTTGCATATCCCACAACACTTTGAAGAGCTGCTGCTTTGCAATGAGCTTAAAAAATAACCAGACTCCACAAAATTGAACTAAATATTTGTTAAAATGTTGTGTGGATTTTTTTGTTTGGTTTGTTTGTTTTTTGGTGACAATTTTATGGGCTTTTTTTTTTTTTCCGTACAACCAGACTAGAAATTTCTGGAGGGCTGCTTGTACAAAATGTCTTCAGATGTCCCATTGTATTTTGGATAAGAACTGTAAGGTGGAGGAAGAACATGTTTGGAGAAAGCTTTGGTTTGACTTTGGGGAACGGAAGGGGACATTTGAGTTCCGAGCTCGTTCCCCGGTTAGGGTGGTTCCATCATCTGCAGTGGCACTAAGCTGGAACCCGTGAGCAGCCTGTTTCTTACTCTACTTGCACATGAATTTGTTTTTACCAAAAATCAGAGAAAGAGCTAACATCCTCTGCTTCATCTGTAATACAAAGTCAGAAGGAAAAAGTTTATTTTTTTTCATTTAATTACTTCTTTACATGCATTTATAGTAATTAGACATCAGATGCAGTAGCTAAAGCAATTACTGTATGTCATTTCAGAGAATTACAGTATAAACATACAGTAAATACTCAATAATCCATGACAAGCTACTTAAAAAGTAATAAGGAAATTTAATTTAAAATGTGGGAGCTGAGATGCATGAGGTACTTCTGAATGAAATGCCCACAATTACAAAAGAGAGAATCTAGCTTTGAAAATCCACCCGTATTAATTTACTATCCTTCACAGTGTGGGTCATTAGCTATCTCTATCCAAAATTAATATTAACAATGTATGATAAATAGCCTTTTATAAAACAAAGCCCTCTCCCTCTTTTTCTTCTCTTCCCTTCCCTCCTTTTCCTCCTTTCCTTTCTTTTGACTTTCCTTCCCCTTTTTCTCTCCTATACACCTGTACAACTTCCCCACATGCATGCTTTATGTCTCAGAGCACACACTGAAAACCCAGGTGACACTTAAAGCCCATTAACCCAAGAGCACAAGAGCTTGGTGTATAATTATATCACTGTGGCCCTCCTTGACTTTCACTTTTAAAGGTCTTTGCCCACTCCAACACCCCATATTACAACACACTATAATAAAATGCATAGGGAATTTAGAACTTATTGGACTTGAACTTTGATTTATTCATTGAGGAACCTTGAGCAACTCACTCAACTTCTCTGTGTCTCACTTACATTATCCCTAAAGCAAAGGTATAATTATTTATTAGCAAATTGTTTAAGGAACATGGTGACATAAGGTAGCCAAAGCATCTGGTGTTGAGCAGGAACTGGGTGAATGGCTACTACTCTGATATTATCTATTTATCTAAATGCAGTTAATAAGTTTAGAACATTTACTCTTCTAATTAAACTTTTTCAGCTTGTATAACTTCTTAGAATAATGACTTTGACATATTTATCAACTGCTATATGACATAAATTTGTCCTCCATTCATTAAAAAAGTTTAAGTGTATGTTCCCCCAAAGGATATAAACAACTGAAGAAAAACTCCATGTTCACCATCTTTAATCCTCTATGACTTTATAAATTTCTGTCTTAACTATCCTTAGACAGTCTTCTAAGACTGTAGCATCTTTCCCTCTCCTTGCCTACCAGGCCCCCCATCCAAGCTCCTTCTCCAGTATGTTATACAGAAAAGAGCACAGATGATGGGGTAATAGATCTGTCTCATTTTGGAATGACGGCTAAACCTCTGGAAGCTTCCATTTTAAAAAACAGGACAATAATACCCACTTCATAAACTTGTTATGAGGATGAAATGGGACCATATCATTCATTCATTTATTCATCATTTGAATGCCATTGTGCTGTCTTTTTCTACCTACCAAGGAGTCTTGCATGTATAAACTAATTTATAAGTGTGAGTTCTTCTATTCCTAGGCACAAATTTTGCCTACTCCCCAGATCAACTTTTCCCAAAATATGTTCCACTGAACAGCTGTTAACATAAAATAATTTGTCAGATAGTTTTGGGAAATATTATCCAATTTATTCCCTTCTTGTTTATTTCTAGTGTAGTTAGGCATATTTAAGGCTCCAAAAATATCAATAATGGTTAAACAACGATGCTAGGGTTAAGGATATCCTCATTTTTATTTTGATCATGGCCAAATTACCAACCAAATAAATTATATTTATTTACATAGCCACTAAACGTGTAGAATTACCATCTTTGCTGATATTATAGATTCTCTCTTCCTAATCCCTCGTTTTTCAGATGAATAAAATCAAGAACCAGAGAGGAAACCTCTCTGGGACATAGTTTACAAAATATAGGACATAGTTTACAAAATACCTTCAGGTCAACCCAGAAGAGATCCTCTGAGGGCAGGTTTCTAAAGCTGGAAATATCAGTTGGTGAGATTCAACCAAATGCTAATCGTGATTCCAGATATTTATTTACATAATCTTTTCAGAAATTCTGTCAAATAGTCACTGATGCCATTTTAAAATTGATAAAGGTGGCTCAGAGAAATTAAGACACTTCCTGGCTGCCACACAGCTACAAGTGGTGTTCTCACTGCCTCATACCTCCTCTACCCTGGTTCACAGGAATGTGATTAGATTTTTTTAGTGCATGCTCTGTTGAACTTTGCAGCTCTTGTAGGTAAATCAGAATGGGGCCTCAGGTCATATTTATTAATATAAATAGTCAGTTCTACCGTAATGTGGCAAATCATTCAAGAGAAGCATTAACCGTATTAGTCTATGGGAAATAGAGGTAACAAGAAAATTGGTTCTTGGTCTTTATGTCATATTATACATGGTAAGATCGCCTCTGTGTCAGGGAAAATTCAGCCAATTGAGAAAGCCAGTATCTACTTCAGAGGTGACTCCGTTCCAGCAGAGGGAGACAATTCCAGAATGGCAGGGTACTGCCTCAGTACCCCAGACGCAGATCACCACTATGTCTTACTTCCCTCCTCCTGAAAATGTCCAGGGGCCATCAGTCTTGGTAAACAAAGGGTATATACCAGTCTCTTTTTGCTTTTATCAAAAATTACCCTAGGTTTCACTTTTTCTAGGTACATTGGCTCAAAAATCCTCAAGTTATTTGGAACTGGTCAGAAAAAAAAAAAAAAAGACAGAAATAAGCTCCAAAAGCCTCTCCACTCCATTCCCCAGGCAACTGATACAGAATCACTCTCCACAACACGGTTTCCAGGACTGGGTCCTGTCCTGGTACACATGTACTGAGTAATGGATTTTCCACCATTTCCCTTAGGACAGTACTTCTGAATCCAATTCTCTCTGTCAGAACATTTTTTACTCACCTTCTATCAGGATTCTTTCTCCTCCTCTCCTTTTAGCATTCTGTTCCATTATTTGTGGTTCTGTCCTCTCTGCCAGGGCAAATAATCACATTCTCCTTCGGCTTCTCTCTCTGTCACCCTGCCACGGCTTCCCTTTGTTGTTCATTTTTATCTTGTGTTTTCATGGCTGGTGACTTTATCTCACTTTTGTGGTAACGCAAGCACCAATCCCTTCATTTACATATATCCCAAATGTGTAAAAGATGTTTAAATTCTAGAATCCCCCAATTTGGATTTATTTGGAGAGCAGCTTTAGAAATAAAGCAATTACATTCTTTAAATTATGGAAAGAAAGATGAGTATTATGTATTTTCTTTTTTAAAGGGGAATGAAAGGAAAAAAAAAAACAGGCTCGTCTTTACTATTTTCATATGCAAAACTGAGAACAACAAGTGCAGGTATGTTCTTTCCCAGAACAAATGTAGAGAAAAGCCTATTCCTCCAGGAAAGATTTGGAAATACTTTCTAAGCTCACTGAGGTCTTGTGGAGAATTATGATTACAACGAACCTGGGAAATGATTGTTGTTACAGAAAGCCTGTGAAAAGGTTTATTTTATGCCAAAGAGCTTAGCTGATTTGGAACTAAATCAAAAAGAGTCTTTGTGTTTCTGAGGTTGAGTAGTTCATTGTTTTCTTTTGGCAAAGCATGACGAGGCTCAGTCGACGTGGTCTCCAGCTCTATCACGCTCCCGTTCCTGTGGGCATCGCATCCGGTCATGTTGTGTAAGCAGACATGTTGGTCATTTGCTGTATTTGAGGACTGAAACTATTTTGTCATTACCACAAGATACTCAGTGCAGTATTTTGATAGTCACTTTTAAGTTGTAAGTAAATCTGATGGCTTTTAAAAAATTATTATTCTTATTGTCAACACTTACTAAAGTGTACAGAGAGAACCTACTTGTTTTTTTTTCTCCCTCTCTAAATTTTCTGATGAACTTTGACACTTCATACATTGCAAAAGAATTTTTGACTTTCTTATGAGACAATATTATCTCATTACATTTTGGTGAGTCTTCATTTAGAGACTTTTGGGTTCTAATTCTCAAAGTTCACCTGAATGCAGGACACATATAATTTAATGTGGCATAATAGCAAGATATGTCCTAGTTAGGTTTAAGCACTACGTAAGTAACCCTGTATGAATCAAATGTAGTGTGGAATAGTTAAGAATCATTTTTCATCCAATATTATCATTCTTTCATTTCTCCTTTTCCTTCTTCCTCCTCTTTCTCTTACTCCTCCTCCAGCTCTTCCTCCAGATCAGATGATAATTTGATTTAAAACTGTAGTTTTAAAAATTATATGCAATTATATAGTATTTCACTGTTTTCTTTATCTAGTCATCCCTATTGTGACAAAAAGTAACATATTACACCCCACAGCATTTAACCTTCAAAAACAGAATTAAACATCTATCTGATCAAACTAAAGCCATTGGCCCTGTCTCAAATATAATACAATTTAGACCCACAAAGTCACTTTAAAAAAAAAAAATTCATGACTGAACAGTTCTTGACTATCTTGTACCTCATTTTGTCACCTACCAACTAGAAGTAAATTTTCCTTTGATAATTACTTGGTAGGGTAATCAAAAGGATCAATGCAGTGATAAATAGAAAACATTTTAAAATTATTGAGTGCCCCATAGTAAAAATTGGGGTAATTTTACATTCATAGATATATTTTAGAGTACTTTCTAAATTGTTCCATTTTTATACTGGGGAAAAAGTCATATACTATAAACTATTAAGTGCTGTATAATTGCATTGTTAATAGGATAACAAGTATTTGGTAGATGTAGTAGTTTGGTAAGCAATTAAAATTATCAAAAAGACACCAGAATTCAAATGTTTATTGTAGCACAATTCACAATTGCAAAGATGTGGAATCAACCCAAGTACCCATCAATTTATAAGTGGATTAACAAAATACAGTATATGTATGCCATGGAGTACTACTCAGCCATAAAAAGGATGAATTAACGCCTTTTTCGGCACTTGCTGCAAATTTGGATGAAACTGGAGACTGTTATTCTAAGTATCTCAAGAATGGAAAAACAAACCCCACATGTACTCTCTAATAAATTATAATTAACCAATGCCACACACATGCACAGAGGACAGTAAAAGTCATTGGAAATCAAGCAGGGGGAAGGAGTAGAAGGGGAGGGGCAAAAACCTACCTAATGCATACAAGGAACACTATTAGGGTGATGGGCACACTTACAACCCTGACTCAAGCATTATAAAAGTTATCCATGTAACAAAAACATTTGTCTCCCCTTAATATTTTGAAATAAAATAAAATTTTAAAAAGAGAATGTAAGATGATATAATGGTGATAATGTCAATATGGGAAATAACTTTGCATTTGCCTGGTGAAGGAGACCAAATGTTTGGAGAAGTTCTCAATTTTTGGAGTGGATAATTTAACTCTAAAATTAACTTATTTTAGAAAGATCAGTATCCAGATAAGAAAATTATAGAAACCTTCACATTTCATTACTTACAGCCTTATATAATAATGCATCAAATATAGGTTCGGGTTCCCCTTCCCCGTGGGAATGAGTTTGGAGATACAAAGAAAATACAGAGCCAAGAGCACAAAGCACTTTACCAGTCCATCTTCGTTTTCTCAGAAAAGACTAGGTTTTAGCCACTGAATAATTAATGTCCCTTTGCCATGAAGGAAATTATAAGTGACCTAATTTAGATATTTTGTCTTGGATTTGCTCGTTCTTTTTTATTTTTATTTATTTTTTTCTTTTTTTGGCTCAGATAGAAGAAGCAGGATTTGTTCATATTTATTTCTTGTGTGGCTCACAAAAGTATTCTATGTCAACACAAGTTACACTACTCCATTGTTTAAAGCAGAGAGGACTGATTGACTTCCTCCTTCCAGACTTATATTATAAAAACAAAAATGTACAAAAATTGAGCATATAATAATTGGCTTTCAAATAGTTTACCTGTCCTAAAGCTGTATTTAATAGTTGGATGTGCAGATGTAAAACTTAATCACATTTAATTCAAACGCAATTACAGAAGTTACATGCTCGTAGCTAATATTTTATCTAAAACTATTTTGTGCTTTCTTTCAAGAAAGTGGGAGTGTATATAGGTGTGTGTATTCCTTTAATTTTTTTTTTAATTAAGAGATTGAATATATATTCTGGCAATTATGAGACATGCATTCTAATTATTATCACATAGTTATTCTTTCAGTAAATCAGAGCTCTAATTACAGGCAGAAAAAATGCATTCAATATTGTGGAATATTTATGCAAAATAGTACTCTTAGCACTTACCAGCTAAACTATAATGTCTTGTAGAGCTTATACAGCAATTTTCAAAAGAATATTATCCAGTTTGGCCTTTCCTTTCTTGTTCAATATGTATAATGCCTGATGAGAGTACAATTTCATTTTCAAAAACTGTAACTCTCTACTGGCAATTAGTATAATTCTACCATCTGCATTCTTTAAGAAAAAAAAGTTACAAGTCTTATTCCATGAGCAATCACTTTTCTCCCAAACATCTCTGGCTGTTCTGGACAAGATACTCACATGTCTACTTAATCACAAACTTTATCGTTCTCTTGAGAGTTAAGGACATTTTATGTTTTCTCCAAAGAGAATTTACACAATTTATTTCTTCTATGTAATATGTTTTAAAAACAGAAAAGTTCAAGTGGCAATTCTCCTTTATAAATTATTTCATTGGAACATTTCCCATTTTCCCCCCTTGAAAATATGACAAATTGTATAGCTGTGCACACAAGCTCCATTGTTAAAATAAGACATCTTAATTGTGTAAAGACTTTTACTGGATAGATTGTATGTGTCACCACAAAAAGTTTTCAAGTATAATTTCTGATTTCTAGAATATTCTCAGAGAGCAATGAAGTAACACATTCTTATTCTCTCTATATGTATTTGTATACACACAGATACACACAAGATTTGTAAACTCAAATGGTTTAGGCTGTGTTTATATATACTAACTATAAATTTTGGCAACATGAGTGATTCTACTAGTATCTACAAGGGTAATGAGAGTGCTATTTAAGCATTTAAGGGCTAGTAAAAAATGCATTTGGTACCATTTTTTCTTCTACTTCATCCTTCTTTACTTAAGATTGAATTTATAACTTTAAAATCCCCTTATACCTTCCTCATCAAATACATGGGTTTAAAAAATTATTGGCCAAATAAGTTTTAGCAATTACTTATAAAAACAAATTAAACCAGGCCACACTTTTTCATTTGAAGATATTTATTTTATGTAAATGTTGAGAAAAGACCCAGCTCAGATTATATCTAATCAAATAAAAAGCCATTTAAGGGCAAGAGGTGAAGTTATAATTGCTCTGGGAGCAGTGATGTTGAGTTCTCTGGCTTTTGTAGATTTACATTCTAAGCCATGATGCTGAGTTAACAGTTTTGCTTTGGGATGAATATATAAACACCTGTAAGATGAGGATTTCAACCTTTCTCGGGATCATATTAGAAATGAATTGAGGCTTAGAATGCAATTACAATATTAAGTCCCAAACCACTGTATAGTTAGAAATTGTTAGAAAAGATTGTCAATTTTCTCTGTGGGCTCTGGGCCAATTTCTGTAGGAGACTCAAAAAGTCTCTATTGTCCATCCTGTGTGAAGGTAAATTTGCTGACAGGGCTGTTTTCCAGAGCCAATTTGTCTACATCAGAGACACTGGGTTACTTTCATTGATTAGCATGGTTTGGGGTGACAGTGCTTTGGTTCTATACTTCTGTGACTATCCTGGGAGCACAGAAAAGATACATAGCAGTAGCTATCTTTTGTATGTGAGTGTGGTTCCTAATACACAGATGCATCAAAATCTTTAATGTTAGCAGCTGAGTAATTGTGCAATATATTCCAAGGGACTTTCAGAATTCATTTGTCAAGCACATGGGGACTTTTTCAGCTGAACATGTTTCCTTGTATTTACGAGAGAGTTTGCAAAAATCACTCTGACTTGAGAGGTTGTCCTCTACTCAATACTAACTGTATTGACCTTCAAGTATCCTTCAGTCTTCCTATTTCTGAATCAATCAAAGGGAACTTCATTATATACATATTAGTAAAATAAAAATTATAACAGTACTAAAATCATCTCACATGTAATGAAATCCTCAATTAAATTCCAAACAGTTACTAAATACCTGCTACTTACACAGCACAATGTGGAATGCAAAAATATACCTCACCAATTTACTGTCTTCCAGTAGCTTCAAGTTAAATTTGGGGAGGAAGTGACAAAGACATCCCTCCTAGATTACGTAAAATCGTACAGCCCAGTGGGAAGACAGAGACTGACTCTCAAAAATAATTCGATTACACTTATTTCTAAGAAAGTAAAATGTATCATTTATTCCATACAAATGGTACAGGCAGGATAGTGATATTCCTGAGAAAGAACTTTTATTATAAAGGTGGTAATTAAGGCACAAGACTTAAAATTTTACTTAAGTAACTTAATTGTTCTTTGCCTTAGTTTCCACCCCTATAATCTGGGTCCAATGACAGTACCTACTTTGTAGGGTTATTATTAGAATTAAATGAGATATATCTATAGACACAAAGATGTATATATATGAATATAATGTATAACTATATAGAACACTTAGAAGTGCCTAGCACCATAAGCAGTTATGTGTGTGTGTATATGTATATATATTTACATATATATATATATATGTTTCTTTAGCAAACAAGCATAGAAAGAGTTTATAAGCTAGTATAAAATTAGATTTAGTAAATGATCACTTGTGATCATTATGTTGAGAAATCTTGGCCTCTCAAGGCTCTTTTTATGGAATATCAATCCAAATCAATTAGAGGAATTTGCCATTAATTTTACCCATTAACATGAGTTTTCAAGATTAACAGTTAAATCAGAAAATAAAGAAGATTAATAAGTTTTTTAAAAAAATACATAGCTGGATTAAAAGAGACAAAAGGAAAACTTAACACAGCATTCCATTTATCCAAAGTCTTCTCAGGAATTCTTTGGTTCTTCCGGTATTTATCACACATGAGTAATCATGAATTTATTTCATTTTATAAAAACTTTTTACATATGAAGTTTTCTTGCTGAGATGAAGCTTCTACTCTCTCATCTTTAACAACTCAATAATATGAAAAGGATCGAAGTTAGGTTTCTCATTCAATTTTCTTTCAGCAGAAGTAGTTAAATATTAAGAAATGCTAGTTTGAATGCAATACAAAACTATGTATCTGTATCAGGGCTTTCTCCCTTGAAAGCTTTATAATATCAATAAAAACTGGCTAAAGACGATAAATAAACACACAAATAGGATTTATTGCCTTACATATTTAGAAAGCTCAGTGGCCAGGATGACTTCAGGTGGAGCTTTATTCAGGAGCTTTGGCCAATGTCACCAGGACTCAGTCTTTCTCCTGTCTAAAGCCTGCTCACCTCCATCTGTTTCTTTCATTCCCTTGGTCTCTCCCTTCAGGGTTATAAAAAAACCATCTGCATCTCCCGGGGCTACATCCTTTGGGATTCAGCAAGTCCAACAGAAAATACAACAAATCTAACATTTAAAAAATTCAGATTCTTAGTTCAAGCAATACCAACAAGAAGCTCTAATTTTGCAGGTTTCATTCACCAGCCCATGCCTGAACCAATCACTGTAGAGAAGGAAATTTAATATGTTGGTGGCTGTAGTCCTGACATAGGTAATAGTGCCCTATCCAAACCATGTGAGTCAAGTGAACACTGAGGCTATTTTAAGAAGGAAAGTATCCCTAAATAAATTGGACCTCTTGTGTTGGGACCTCCTGTGCAAAGATGCACTCTCAATACAGTGCCAAATGAAGAGGACTAGACAGGCACAATCCCTTCCCTCCAATGTACCAATCCTTTGTAATTTTACTAAATTTAGCAAATGAGAATCCAGTGCCTACTAAGTTTAACATTGAAACAGATTTGAGAAAAATCCAAAGATAAATAAAATACTTCTGTTTTCAAAAAAATCCAAAGATAAATAAAATGTCATTCTCCTTAATAAATTCAGAACCTCGGGAGTGAAATGTGTACATATATTTGAACTATATGTACATATTCAAAGATAACTAGAGTTCATGCATTTAACACGGTGACTCTCAATCTATGTTGAAGAACTCCTTACTTTCTCCCATTCCATTGCAGAATAATATTTTTGTAAAATGCAATAAAATTAATTACTAGGAAAAAAATGATGCCACACTTGGAAATAAAATAGTATCATGTTGCTATTCAACTTTCTAAATGTTTTCTCTTAATTTTATACTTATTCTTTCCTTACAAAGAGTTCACAGACTGGCTGCTGTATGTAGATTACGCTTTGCAAAGCAGAGGTTTATAAAAATGCATTGAACTCACACAGTGTTTATTAACAATGCCAATCTTTACAATTATGGTGGAAAAGGTGAAAAGCATGGGTGAATGTTCAAGTAATAGATATTTTGATTCCCGTCTTACAAGGAATCTTTAAGGGATCTTTTAAAAGTTTATTTGGGAAACAAAACAAAGCAATATATATTGATTTTTTATGAAGCCATTGCAAGGAGTCAGCAATCTTTTTCTAAAAAGGGCCAAACAGTAAATATTTTAGGCTTTGTTGGCCATATGGTCTTTGTCACAACTATTCCATTTGCTGTCCCCTGGTCTAGGTCTTCAGAAAACCCAATACGAACTGATCTGAAGAAACAAGAAATTTGTTGACTCCAGTAACTAAAAATCCAGAGGCTACTTTCAAGTGAAGCTTGATCCAGGGGCTTGAACTATATTACCAGGATGCGTTTTCTTCTGCATCCCAGCTCTGTTCTGCTATATTGTTTTCTATCTTAGGTAGGGCAGTCAAGTGGATTCCAAGCTCATATCATTCCCACTGTCAGGATCCCCCCAGAAGAGAGAAAAAACATCTCTATCTCTAATTGAGAGAAAAAGTTCATGGCATTTGTTTGCTTTAATTATGCCACATGTCTATTCCTGAAGCAGTCATAGTACCCAGGGAAAATTTACACTCTCATTTGACATATCTGAGTCTCTTCTTCATATCTGGACCAAACGATAAAGTCAACTGCATCTGAGCACACAGACTTAGGACTCAGGCAGGGATTAGTTACCCAGAAAAAAATTAAGGTTATTTTTGCCAAAACCAGGGTGAATAAAAAGTAAGAAACCAAAATGAGGAAATGTCCATAAACGAAAACAAAGATCACAAAGCCAGAGACATTACAAGATTAGATGAGGTTTCCCATGAGGGGCATTGTCAGTTTACGGTATAAGATATTAGTATAAAGGAACTGACCACTAGGGGCTGAGAGGCTCAGTTGGCTGCCTGTAGAAGGTTGTAAATAGAACTGAAATGAAGGATGAGAGTTGGATGGGCAGTGGAGATGAAGGAAAACATTTCACATGCACAAAGCATGAACAAAACACACAGCATTCCTGTGACTTTGCTTAGCCTGGTAGAAACATGCACTTTGGAATCATATCTGATAATTAAGAGTTATGTAAACCTGGACAAATTTCTTCCTTTTTTTCTGAGCTTTAGCTCCTTCACCTTAAAATGGAGATACTTCATAATTACACGAGGAGTAAGTACACATTAGTGCTCCAAAGGTAGTGGCTATTCTTCCTATGATTACACAAGTCTGGCTGAAACCACGTTTTCATTTCTCAGTAGTCAAAGAAGACACCCTTGGGAAGAAATGTTGAGCTGAGATAACAGTGGGTCTTGAAGAGAAAATAAATTTTGTTTATTCTATGTGCATATGGGTAGCATGGAAAGATTGTTGAACTAGAAAGATTGTTGAATTATAATGGAATTGATAATTTAGGGATGCTTTCTGACAATGAAAAATCTATTAAGAATTGAACAAGAAAGACCTCTGGACAAAGATAATCTTATTTAGAAAACTCTACAATCAATGTTTTTAAATGTCTATCATAAAGATAGAGATTTCTTTTAAAGACTGTTCTATATAATGTATTTGGAATTTCTCAAAATTCTATGAAATAGAAAGAGATAAATGCTAGATTCTTACATAGTGAAGGTAGCAAAAAAAGACCTTTTCTGGCAATGAATTAGGGATTGAATGGCCTTCACCTTCTATTAGCAACAGCTGTAATCTCTAAAGTTGCACCTGTGAAAAAGGAACATCAAGAATGGGAAATGACCACAAAAAGGAAAGTTCATTAGGAATTTCCCATAAATGGCATCATGTTTGCTTTCTTTTAGATGTGGGAGTTATTATAAAATGTCTGGTTTGATGTTAGAAAATATTTTGAAATTTTAAGGTAAAGCAAGCAGATGTAAAGTATGAAATCATCTATTATAATAACAATGCCCCTTAATTTTATATCAATGAGGGCCCTAACCAGAAACACATTTTAATTTTCCTAAGCTTGTATACACTCGTTGCTGACTGTATTTCTCGTATGTATTCACATATGCTTTAATCACCAGAGGGAGGCACTTACCAGCTTGATAAGTTCTCACTTATTTACTTGGTCTGTTCTCTGCCTCAATTTCTTCCTCCATCTCTCTGTCCTTCGGGATGTCATTTGAAATGCAACAGATCAGAAGGTCCATTGTTGTAGAAAACTCAAGTTACACAGAGAAATATTCAACTTATTTTTATGTGATTTTATTTTAACCAAATGCTAAATCCTTTATGCAACTATATATGGAGATTATGTTCTGACCAATAAAAATATATGCATTGTCGACTCATAACCACAGGTGCTGGCAGAAATCATAAATCTTATTTTACAGATTGAGTGTCTAAGAGAGATAGAAAGCGAGAGAGATTAAGTGGATTGCCTAAGGTCACAAGCTAAAGCTGTCTCCTGGTAAGGTTGCTTAATTCTGCGTTTTGTTCCTGCAATCATTCGGTCCATTTTGATGTTGGAAGCTGTGGAGTCAGATTCTTTATCTCCTACACTACATCTTCAGGCAGTATGAAATTTTGACAGGTGACAAGACTATGTTTGAAGTGATAGCTCTCTTTCTTGGATAGTGCAAGGAAATAGGAAAAAAGGTGGAATTTCCATTAGATTTCATGGTCAAATATCTAAGAATTTCTACATAGCAAAAAAATTTGTTTCAATTTAGAAATTAAAAAACAATTATGAAATTTGATCTGATCAAATAATTTAAATGACTTAACAACTTGAAACTTCGCACGTTTTATTATCAGTGGGTCATATTTAAGAACTAATATTAAAATCTCAATACATGTTGGGTGTGTTGGTACACATCTACAGTACCATGTACTCAGGAGGCTGAGGCAGGAGGATTGTTTGAGCCCAGGAGTTCAAGGCCAGCCTGGGCAGTGTCGTAAGACCCTATATCTAAAAAAAAAAAAAAATCTCAATACACATCTTTATATTTGTATAAAATCTTGGATGTTATTATGCTTTGAGCTCATATTCTGTTGTGCCTTTTAGGGTAAATTGTAGCAGATAGGTACTTTAATATAATTTCATAGCAATCAATCTAGGCTTTCCCGTTTGAATACACTATACCCTCTAGCCAAAAGCAAAGCTTCTCTAGCCAAAGCCTAATAATGATGATGGTTATATTGCTACATGTTTGTAACCCTTTGCATTTTACAAAGCACTTTTACATAATTTATCTTACTTGGCCTCCATAATTACATGAGTTGCTTTTATGTTATTCCCATTTTAAAAACAGACTCACAGGCTCTTGGAGGTTAATTATCTTGCCTAAGGCTTCCCAAGTAGTTATTCTTCTTTACCATGGAGGAAACAATTATTTAATCAAATCTAAAAGACCATCAACATGAGACCCACCATCATTTTATATTTCTCCAAGAAAAAAATCTATTATAACTGTAAAATCATATCAATTTTACAGTCTATCTCAATTTCAATGATGTTTAAAATGTTTTAAAATGTACATCTAAAACAGATGCAATACGGTGAGTTATTATGCACAATCTATCCGGTATTCTTGTTCTTTGCTACTGGACTTCTTTCTCTATGGACCTCTTTCCTCTTCTTGTACTTTATTCATACTAATCATCCTAAAATCTGGCACCTGCCATTCTCAGATCTCTCTTATTAATGGTTACCAGTGCCCCAGAAACAAAGTTAAGTAAATATATGTGTGTGTGTACATACAGATAATTTTCAAAATTAAACCTTCAACTTTAACCTCATCGTCTGGTTCTGTTTGCCTTATCATGCCTCACTTTTTCAACTTTCAACTTTCTCAAATGGTCCTTTTTCATTGCGAACTCAATATTTCTAAAAATAAAGTCTTTCTCTTAATAACAACATTAACAACGACAGCAAAATGCAAGCAAAATAACAAAGCTCCTTTCTCTCTTGTCTATTTTATAAATGATATAACATATTCTCACTTGGTCTGTTTAGAAGCCAAGGGATAATGCTTTCATTAAAGGTAATACAAAAACTTCTCTAAAAAAAGCTCCAGTGGGGTCATTCTGGAAAACAAACTGTAGACATTGATTTGTATGAGCGTATTCACTGTGGGTCTAAGTTGTTCCCAGAATTGGGCATTGGGAGTTTTTTACAATGTGTCAACATTGTATCTAGGTGAATTAATCCTGTAGTTAGAGAAACACAGAAACTCCTCCCCATTGATCCTAAGTCCCAATTAAATGGAAGTAAGCAAATCTATTATAATCAAAAGTGTTGATTTATTACTTCTATGTTTATATAGCTTTGTAGGTCACAGAAAACAACCTGATATAGGTCCTTCTCCACCACGTAGAGCGTGTGTATCACCACACCATTATTTAATTATTTTCTTGTATCACTTGTCATTTTATGTATTTAATTGTTCCTTATATTTCTTCTTTTAAAAATGTTTCATAGTGGCTGAATACCTGGCTGTCTCAGTCACCTTTGCATCCCAGCACCTAGAACAATCCTTGATGATTAAAAGGCATTTGAAATTCCATTGCGTATTTCATTAAAACCTCTAGTGTAAGAAGGAATTATTGTGATGACTGGATAGCAAAAAAGAAAACAACACATTTACCACTCTCATAGCTTCAGCATACTGTGAAACTGTTCATTCCATTGTTGGTAGTTAATACCAGTATATGGTATGTCTCTAAATGGCTTTGAAATGCAATATCTAAAATATCAACTTTTGAGCGATAAATGAGATATTTTTCTTTCTGAGAACTCATCGTTGCTGATTATAGCCTACAAAGCATGACTGGCAATTTAACATTAGTAGTGTGTTTTCCTATAACTCATATAGCTATAATGCCACAACACCTGTTCAAAATTATCAAGTTTCTTTTACTTCCAACTTTTAATATTGTAACTATATCTTTATTAAATTTTAAATTTTAATATTTTATACATTTGCGGTTTGCTGGATATATTTTTTTCTACTTATTATTTTTACTGGTAACATCAGTGTTCAGCAAATTAAGATTTGCTAAATAGAGTTACATCATATTAATAAGCCCAAATCTCTTGGTCCTGATGTTTAATTCATTGCTTTTATTAGTATGTTTCCAAGAAAAAGATTTAATTTATACATATTAAGCTCTATCACATAGTGTCTTACTCAGAAAATCTTTTATTAACTCTATTCCCCAGTAATGAATATTTTACCAATTTATCGCATGAAACATCCCTGAACATTTTCACTTAGATAATCATTTGAGAAATGTTGTCAACTGTACCAAAAATCAAAATCAAAAACAAAACAAAATAAAAAAGCAAAAGCATTACCCTTCTATTAGAAAATTCAATTCTTCTGCTCTTAGGGAGTCCATTTAATTCACTTAAAAACTGTGCTTCTTAATAAGTATTTAGAAATTTAGGGCATTATAATATAGCTTTTCCATTACATGTGATTATTTGCTAGAAGTATCTCTTTCAGTGAATAAAGGAATATTTGGTTTGCATGGAATGGAAGCTTTAATTATGGTCCATGAGAGACCAAACTTTAACTTCTCATAAAACACTTTCATGGAGATATACTTGCTCTTACAATCTAACTATCTAGTATTCCTGTCTTGTAGTTTCAATATCTTCCTAGTAATGAGCTATAAAAAGAAAAGAAAATAGCTAAACTATTGCACAATTTGTTTCAAATATTTGATGCTACGCAACTTCATGTGGCACTTCTTTTAGAAGTGGGATTTGAGGAGGAGGAAACAGCTTGTTTCACAGGAGGTGCCAGGTATAGGCTGGTTATGTGATGCATAAAATCAAAATATAAAACTTGGATCCTAAGCCTAGCAGGGCCAGAAAGACTGATGTAGCTAAAAACTACCATGATATTTTATTAATAAATTCACTATGATTAAAATCACACATTAGAAATCTCCTTGATTCATTTTTCAAAGTTATGTTTAGCACATGCATTGGTGGCTGGGAAGACATAATGTGACAAAAGCCAGTTCTCAGCAGGGAAAAGCTCAGATCCAGCTTTGAAGGGGAACTAGTTAGCTTTGGGGAGACTTCCTAGGGGACAATACAAGTCTTCATTAGTTAGTTTTTCCTTATATTCATAACTATAAATCATAATCTTATAGTAAATAAAAAACAAAAGGAAATTGAGGTGGTAGAGCCATTGTGTGTGTGTTTGTGTGTGAGTGTTGTATATTTCTCTCATAACCCTCAAACTTACTGTCTTTGCCTTCCACACTCTCCTTTCTCTCATTATTTATGTGCATGCACCATATTGAAAGTGCCTGTGGAAAATCCAGGACGAAATCAAGAATTGTCAAAAACTGATCAATGTAAATCGAGTAGTTATTATACAACATGATGAAAATGAGATTATATTCTAAAATTCTGTTAGCCAGTAGAGAGTTCTAATACTGACATTAAACTCAGAATAAGTAAGTTCAATGGTGGCAGGAACTATAACCCTGTTCAGTGCCAAATACCCTACTTGGCTTACAGTAGACAGTAAGTATTAACTAGGCAAATGAAAGAAAAGTTGGAAAAATGAGAGATGAAAAATGGTTTGCTTAGATTGGTTTGAAGGGCCTTATTTAACGGGTGATGATTATTTCAGTTCAGGGAAATATTTATGGAGCATTACTCTACGCTGCGAACCATACCAAAATCTACATTTATAATTATGAGTAAGGATGGCCTCTTGCGGAACCTGTACTCTATGGGGGAAGCAAATGCAACCATCTACCTTCAATTTATTTTGGTCAGAGTTATGCCACAGAGATGTGGTTGCCATGAATGTAAATAATTAATGAAGACCCACCTATGTCAGACGGAGTATGTGTAGACGTGGAAATGGGAACAACATGGGACTGATAACTAGAAAAAAGCATCCTAAAAGAGATTTTTAAAGTGAGATATTAGGGAAGGTAATCCCTAACATTGAAATTTTAAGCAAAAGCTGAAGGGTAAAAAAATGTCACGTATTCGAAAGCCTTCCCTAACATCTCCTTTATCCAAATGTGTAAACATCTCCTTTATCCACTTATTTTTCCTGGTGTAGGGTTTGTTTTCTCCATTGCTCTTATAATGACTGATTAAAAATAAATAAATAATTTCGACTTTCTTCACTAGACTGTAAGCCCATGAAGGCACCGGCCATGTCAGTGTTATACACCATATTTTTGTTTGTTTGTTTTCTTTTTAGTGGAGTGAGTAGACTCCAATATACACTATTTTATGCCCTGCACCTAGCAAGCAGTTGGTGCCCCACTAGTACCGATAGGCAGGTCAGAGGGATTCATGAAGGGAGGGAAGGAAGAAAGAAGGGGATGCAATTTAAGCAAGGGATTGAAAGAAATTGTTTGGAGGAACTTGGCCACAGTGGTAATATTTTGGCAAGATTGAGGTAAAACCCAAATCATGCCATAAAACCTATTTAACCTTGCATATAGAACCTCAGTGGGAACTTGTTGGCTCTACTCAAATAAGAAAAAAGGTAAAATGCAAGTGTCTTGAAAAGAAGATTTGATCTGAGATTAAACTGATGAGTATAAACCTAGCTGCATGGCTTGGTCAATGGACTGAACATCTCCGCTGTTTCATATTCCCATCCAGAGAATGGTGAAGCTCCCACATCCCTCCCAGCATGATGGGGAGAATGACAGAGACGACGTGAAGTAAGTCCTGCCACCTGAAGGATCAGGCAGTGGTCTGTAGGGAGAGAATAAGGAAGGAAAACTGTGTGGAAACCACAAGGGGAAAGATTTTTGCCTGCTATAAGGAAGAAACTTCTAGTAACATGAGGCACAATGATGGATCGAGTTGCCTGAGGAAGTAGAGCCCTATCACCTGAGTTATTGGGGCTTTGGCTGGCAGACCATTGAGAATATTTTAAAATGGGTCATGTTAACGAAGAAGGAATTGCTTAGATGATCCACAAGGTCTCTACCATTTCCTAAGACTACATTATTGTGCCAACTTTTGATATGCATGGTAATAATACATTAAATAATTGTGCACATGAACAACATCCTGTCTATCTAGAATACCAACAACTGGGACACTTAGCAGCAATTTTAGAGTAAAATTCTTCAGAAAGATAAACCTAAAATTGTATTTTGAATTATCAAAGAAAAATGAAACTCAATGTGGCATATTTTGTATTTTACAATATTTTAATAGTTAGAAGAATCATTTCATTTTAATAAGAATACTCAAATGAACAGAACAGTCCCTTTTACTATTCTAGGTTAGCAGGAATTTGATGATTATAAAGATATTCCTAATATTCATATTTCAGAACTTAAAACATTACAAGATGGTATGTGTTTCAATGCTGATTATATGATGATCTAAATTTGATTTTAGATCATCTGTTTTTATAAATGTTACTTAAAGATTATTCAATTGTAGTTGTTTACCTATAATAACTACATTTAAACTTTTAACTTTGACCAAAAAAATGCTTTCATTGGGGAAAATAGTTTATAAACATTCTTAAATGATTACCTCACTTAAAGAATAATGAAATTTTCAATTTTTTCTTGTATAATAAGATCATTTTTTTTTGTAGTTCTAAGCTTTCATCTCCATGACAATAAAATTAAAAGAAAAGGGTACAGGAGAGTCTAAACATCGAAAGAAGTCACAGCATAATAATAATCATTTTAAAATCAAGTACAACAATGAAAACCTAGAATTACTAGTATTCTGTGTATTATTAGCTAGATATGCTATAGAGGATAACTGTCAGTAATGGAGATATGTATGTATGTATGTATTTATGTATGTATGTATGTATCTATCTATTTATATACATATGGAAAATATATGTATATATTCCAAACAATTATGTAGACATTTTCTAGAATAAAAGATATACGCCATGTCAAGTCATCTTTCTGTTTGTTAAAAACAAAAACCAAGTGCCTTAATTATCAATAGCAGCTGTAAAATGACTAATTGCTATGTAAGTATATAATACACTAATCTAAAGGTGCAATTGAACCATATGCTTTGGTAAAGAACTTAAGAAAAATACTTTAATATACTAATAAGTCCATGCAAATAATATTACATTCATGAAACACAGTATTTTACTTTTATAGAGTTTATAAGTAAATAAGACAAGCAGAAGAATATTTTGAAGTTAATTCAAGAGGAATTATAATGAGGGGACAATACAGTTCTGCAAAAATAACACATTTTCGTGTTTGTTCTTTGGAAAAATTAATTTAAGTGTAGGGTTTGCTCTACTAATTGTCACCGAATTTTAAAGAGCGCTTATTTTCTGTTTTTCAGATGATATGAAAAACGAAAATAAAAGTGGTTCTCTTGAACTTGTAGGTGAAATTATAACTAGGTATTTTCCTATTAAATTAAGACTTTCATAAGAATATAATGTTAAGGATTATTACTAATCAGAGGAACAAGCCAAGCAGCTTAAGGATAAACAACAGCTGATTCTACCACTGATGACATTAAATTCCAGAAAGGTTTTAATTTTTCCTGTGACTAATGAAAGATGGCCAGTCAAATCAGCAACTGTCAAAACCCTAACAAGATTGCAAGTTGGAACTTTTTGCTTGACTTAAAATCTTTATTTGGTTTCTCCATTCACATTGGGGACCACAAAATTTAGTTAGTATTCTTATTACTGTATAAATGAACCATTTCATTTTTAATGGCATGTGCCTGTGCCAAAATATAGCACATACCATGCCACAATTCCCTGACCTGCTATTAAAGTGATGAACTGCATTCTTTTATACTCAGCTATCTCTATGAAAAATCTTTCTTTTCCTGACAAAGACAAAAGGTTAGACCAGATATACAACATCAGAGGAGCATTATCTTGTCAAGTGGCTGGAATACATTAATACAGCGAGGAACCCTTCAGTTAAAATTTTAAGGATGGTTGAAGGAAAATCTTTATACCTGCTATTTATATTACTCTTGCCACATGGAAAAAAAATAAGAAGAATAAATCGTGGTGACTAGTCTGAGGCATACTGGAAGAAATCCAATTTAATTAGGAAAAAACACTGCTAACTTAGGGGTTGGGAAAATAGGACTTTGAAACAAATATAAGCCATTATAAAACCCAGTTTGTGATTAATAAGCAATGAATTCTCCCCTGACAGATATGCACTGTTGGTTATTTATTGAAGTTTCCTAGTTTACGCTCTACATAGCATTCTCTTCGTTTTTAAAGAGTAAGTGTAAAACTCTTTTCGTTGTTTACATCCATGTTCATTTTCCTCTTAACAAGATACATAACAATGAGACTGGGGATGCTTGTGGTTGAAATGTCTTCAGCTACAAGTCTTGGATAATTGCCTCCATCTTTGCTTTATATTAGTGTTTACTCTAGCCAGAAAGAGTCAGAATAATTAATATGGGCTGACTCCAAGGTGTCCTTTGTAACACATGGAATTTCAACATGAATAATATACAGGTGACAGGAAGTATCAATGGGTGTAGCTAGACCTGCTGTGTAGAAGACTATATTAAAACCCAGGCTTGGGCACAAAACTAAAACCCTAGTTTCTTAGCCATAGCAGAACTCCATTCTGATGTGGCTGCTTCATGAATTAGTTCAGGTTTAAGATGGGAGTAGTTATGTTTTAGAAGTTGTGATTTTATCTCTAATATTTTAGAAATAATTCTATATACTTGGAATCATTGAACATTGGAATATACAGATACCCAACCTTGGCCCTTGGGTTTCTCAGACATTAGAGGCAATTATTAATTTCTACACTGACTCCATTATCCATTCGCTCAACAAATATGTGTTGAGCACACTATATACTGGTGATTTAACAAGCAATAATAATAAAATATAAATGCTGTTATAGGAAAAATATATGAAACATATTTGTATTCTGGGCATGGGAAGGGTGGTTAGCGAAGTCCTGAAGAAGGGTGTGCATTACGATGTCATAGGACCCAGCCAAACAGAGCAGAGAGTACAAGGTATATAACATCTGGCAGAGAGTACAAGGTGTATAAAGGAAGAAAGGCCAAAAAGATAGAGGCATCTTTGAAAAACTAAAATAAGTTCTATAAGGCTAGAACTTAGTTGTTTTTCTTTTACCATTTTATTTGAACGTAAAGTAAATAAATGTACACTCTTTTGCCAACTTGTTTATGTAGAACCAATGTTTTCCTTTCAGTGGGCCCCAATGATAAGGATTCTAAAGATGGCTTTCTTACATAAATCACATCCCTAAAACACTGGGTAAAATTTCAGGGTTGAGTTTCTTGAAGGTCAAGTGAGAATGATACTTGTGAAGAAACCTGAGTATAGAATTCTTCTAGATTTAAGAAACATGGTATTATGAATCTTTAAAAATAATCTCACAATTAAAAATGACAAGTGTATCGCCTGGATTCAACAAATATCAAGAATTTGCCACACTTATTGCTAGGGCCTGAATGTTTGTGTCACCCTAAAATTTCTATGTTGAAATATTAACATAAGGTGATGGTATTATTAGGAGGGGGGGCCTTTGGAGGGTGATTAGATTATGAGGGTAGAGCCCTCATGATTGGAATCACCACTCTTATAAAAGGGACCACATTGAGTTCCCTTGCCCTTTCCACCACTTGAGGACACAGTGAGAAGGTATCATCTATGAACCACCAACCCAGCCCTCATTAGACACAGAATCTGCTGGTCCCTTAATCCTGAATTTCCTGACCTCCAAAACTGTGAGAAATAAATTTCTACTATTTATAAGATATCAAGTCTGTAGTATTTTTGTAGTAGTCCAAATGAACTAAAACACTTACTTTTCTCAGTTTTATTCTGTTTATAAGCAACCCAGTCTGAAGTATTTTTTATAGCAGTCCAAATGGACCAAGACATTTATTCCTCCAGTTTTTATTTTGTTTTATTTTGTGTGGTTGAGTTGAAATAGTATAAGCAAATGCTAGTCATGCAATTATTGCTCTACCCCCATAAAACTTTGATAGGCTAAAAACAAATTGGTATTTTAACTTGGTATGTTTAAAAATATGAGTGTTTTCTTAGATATCACATTACTATAAACAAAATTAACATGAATTTCTCAGTGTCAATAATATTTTCTCTATGTTCAGTGTTTTGAGGAGGGGAAAGATGTTTCTATTCTTTAAAACATATAACAACAAAAATCAAAACTTTCCAAACTAATTAAACAATATCCTCAAAGTACAAACTTTAAAATAAAAAGTTTAAGTGTCTGTTTATGTAAAAAGTTAGGAACTTTCTTTTCAGGGAAGGACATTATATTGTCATCTAACACTTGAGACATCTGAAACCATTGAGGTCCAAAAACAGACAAACAAACAAATGAAAAAGCCCAAATTCCCTTTCTTGGTGAACTCGCACATCAACCCACTGATTTTCTACAAGGGGAAATTTCTCATCAATGATGTAATTTTGTTTGTTTCATGCAGCTAAGAGAAGAAGAGAATAACTGAGATTTCTAACATAATATTAACACAGTTACCATATATTCCATGTCTTAATTGTTGATTTTAACCTTTCGATAATGTAAAGATGAGAAGAGACCAGAAAGACAGCAAAGTTTACCTTAAAAGTAAGGCACTAAAAAAGAGAAGAAAGACAAAATGTTAGGTAGTGAGGAATTCTGGGTCTCCTATAACGAAAGTGGGTGCTGTTGACTTGGTGCAATCACCCCTCCTGGGAAGAAGGACAAGGGTGGGCCCCAGGCCTTCATCTTGGTCCTGCTCCATCTTAATCCTCTCCTGAGCAACTGCCATACCTGGGGGAGGAGAGAATACCCTACGAATTAGCCAATCATAACTTAGCACACCAGCTGCAAAAGAATGCAGAGGACTCTAGAGCCCATGGGCCAAGCAGCCCAGAGTCCAAAAATTGAACTAGAATAAACTGCATGTGTAGTAATGCAACCCCCAACTCCCCAATCTCATTGGTTCCGTGGTGATGTCTGAGTCACTAGGGAGGTCCCAATCCAGGCATTATAAAACAAGATGCATACTATAACCAAGTCTCTTTATTTTGCACCCTTCCTTTAGCTCTCCCTTTACCATGACAATGGGTCTGATTGTCATCTGTGGCATATGTAACATGCTCTGTAAACTTATGTCTTGCCCTTGTTGTATAATCCTGTTTTTCTCTCCTCAATAAACCTCATTTTCGTGCTTGCCTAACTTTGGTGTGTCTGGCCATTCTTTGGCCATGGACACACCCAGAGCTGACATTTCAGACTAAAACCTGACAAAAATGACCTAGCAAAATACTCCCAGTGCAAATCCAATTTGACTTGTACCTCAGTTCCTTTATAGTGTATTTCTTATGATTAAATAATGAAACGAACAGTAGCAACGGCAAAATAATTCAACTCTTATTTAGCAGTTACTACCTGTCACATGCCAGTTAAGTGCATTATATGGATTTACCTATTTAAATTGCACACCGATTATGTGAGAGATCTACTGCTACCCTTACCTTTTACAGGAAAAACCCTAGCTCACAAAGTAAGGAAAATTTACTGAGTTTTGACAACTGATACAAGGTAGACCAAGGTTAGAATACAGATATCTGGTAATAATCCACGCTTTTTTGTTTTTATTTTTTATGATTATTATTTTAATAATTTATTTGTTTACTTATTTATTTATTAATAACTAATAAAACTACGTGATTCAGACACCAAAAAGCATAAAAATATATTCTCTGAGAAGACTTCTTTTGACTCATGTTTTTTTCCAAGTTCATATCACTATTTTTCCTTTTATTTCAATATTTTTAGAGACTTATGCACACCCAAGCCTCTATGTTATGCACACGTGTGTGTGTATATGTGAGCATCTTGTTTTTCTTCTCATTTATTATGCCAGGCCTAATATGCTCATCCTTTTTTGCATCTTCCTAAGATATAAATCCGACACATATTTGGGTGTCAGCACATTGTTTCCTAATTACTTTTTATGGCCACATAGTGTTCAATGATATATACACCCCATAATTCATTTCCCCAGCCCCCAGAGAGAGGCATTTAAGTTATTTCCAATGATTTTCTTTTAAAACAATGCTGTATATCACCTTGAATTGAGATGGAGGCTCCATCAAGCTGTATCCACAAGTGACTATAATAGCAGAGAGATAAACATCTGTCGTGTGTGTCAATTCTCTGATATTTGTAGTCATCTGTTGCAATAGCATTAACTTGGCTTGGTGTAGTTTAACTGCATTAATGACTTCAATTTATGGCCTCTCCATGCTCTTTGGTAGAGTCCTACCACATTGAAGCTGGGTTGACCTTGTGAATTGCTCTGGTCAATTGGGCAATAAAAAATTTGATACCAGCAGTGAGTTTACAATGCTCATGCATTTTTTTTTTCCAAAGACAGAGTCTCGCTCTGTTACCCAGCCTGGAATGCAGTGATAGGCTCATAGCTCTCTGTAACCTTGAACCCTCAAACTTCTGGGCTAAAGCAATCCTCCTGCCTCAGCTCACGCCACCACACCCAGCTATTTTTTTATTTTTTGTGGAAACAAAATCTCACTATGTTGCCCAGACTTGTCTTGAAATCCTGGCCTTGAGAGATCCTCTCACCTCAGCCTCTCAAAGTGCTGGGATTACAGGGATGAGCCACTGTGCTCAGCCAGTACTTGCTTATTTATACCTCTTTTAGGCACCTGTTATTGCCATGAGATCATATCTGGGAAACCATGTGCGGCAAAGCTGAGGCATCCCAGCCAACACTATCCTAGACCAGTCAGCTCCTGACTGACGAATCAATTGACTACAGATAAATGAGAAGGCCCAAATTTCCCAGCCATGACTGTAAGAGGTCAGCAGAAACAACCAAACAATTTATAGATCTGTGAGGGAGAAACAAAGGCCATTAAATTTTGGGTAAGTAGCAAGAGCTAGCTAATATTAATATAATACATTCAGACTAGTATATTAACTAATCCCTGTTTCATTCAAATAAGCCATTCTGTTTGCTCTTAACTCATATTTACCACTGTATTGCTTGAATTCTTAGGAAAATGTGTTACAGAATGTGTATTTCTGTTGTTTAGAAAGTACCCGACCTCGAAAAGTAAATTTGTTTCAATTTAGCCTTCATCGTAATGAATTTAGTTTAAGCAACTCAAGTATTATTCATAAAATTTCACCTTTATGCCATCATCCCACTTTGCTATGGGACAAATGAACAATCATCACAACTAAAGAAAGATTAGTTATTCGGACAAGTGTGTGAGAAACACAATGACAAATCATTTTAAAGTTTTATCATTAATAAGAATGAAGAATACATGTTTAAAAGGGAAGAGAAGCTATTGAGTTTTTGAGCAATTGAGTCTACTCTAGTTGGTGATGTTTAGCCACCAGATGACGCTTAAAAGAAAACTTGGGATTCAGCATGGGTATTTGTGAATTACTTACAGTGAAATGATTTTGGAACTTTGTATTTAAAAGGGATTTCTGGGCCGGGCAAGGTGGCTCATGCCTATAATCCTAGTACTCTGGGAGGCTGAGCTGGGAGGATTGCTTGAGCTCAGGAGTTCAAGACCAGCCTGAGCAAGAGTGAGACCCCGTCTCTATCAAAAATAGAAAAATTAGCTGGGCGTGGTGGTATGCTCCTCTATTCCCAGCCACTTGGGAGGCTGAGGCAAGAGGATCACTTGAGCCCAGAAATTTGAGGTTGTGGTGAGCTACCATGAGGCCACTGCACTCTACCCAGTGAGACAGCAAGATTCTACCTCAAAAAGAAAGGGGGGGTATTGCTGAAGGATATTATGTATCTGAAGAAATAAAGTCAAAGGAGAAAGCATTTTGGCAAACAATCTCATTTACTTAGATTGTGAAGATGTCCTTTACAACAGTTGTCCTTAACTACTAAAGTTATGCTCTTTCAGAATATTGTAAAAGCTGAAAACCACAAAATGCACATATGTACATTGTATTGATACAATTTAAAATAGTGCATAGACCATTGGTCCACGATGGACAGAACCCAGAACAATAATCTGCCCCTGGTAAAGATGCATTGCTAGGGAAGACTGTTTCTAACTCATATTCTTTTATAAAATTCAAAATTTTGAATAGCATATGTCAGCATGAAAACACATACTCTTTTCCGGAGCTGTAAAAATCCATAGTGCATGCAAAGAGACTTTAAAGGGAAGAAAAATTTCTAGTGTTTTTCATATTTTTTCATTAGTTACTTAGCATTTTCACTGTTTTAGGACCCTGTTATTTGGAATAGACATGTTATTTTCACCTGTCCATACTTTTTCACTCACTGCCTTAATTACAGTCCAAAGGAAATGATGGATAGTGTTTCATTTTCCAAGAATCATATTAAATAACTATGGCAAAATGTCCTCTACAATACTCTTCAGGACAGAAATATGAAATGTTTGCTTTCTCTAATGAAAAACAAGGTGATCTCAGTTTATTGTCAAAGACTGAGGTCTCATGTGAGTTTGAGTTCATTTAATATCTTTAAGATTTCACATCCAAAATAAGATGAGTGTATGTATGTGTGTGTCTGTGTGTACGATTCTCATATGTTGAGGGGTCAGGTCATCTCTTATTTCTTCATGAATCATTGACCTAATCAGCTAATCAGTCTATTCAATTAAACACTGAAAACCAGTTACACCTTACCTCATATAGCCTAATAATAATTCTTCCTGACATTTATGTGTGAGTCATTGAGTGCTTCAAGGATTTCACATACTCCCATTCAATTCTCACGTGAAATTATAAGATAAGCACAATTATTATCCCCGTTTTAAAGAAGAAGAAACTGATGCTTGCCCAATTTAAACAGCTGATAAAAAATAGAGTGGGTCAAATCTAGAACTTTATGCCCATTTTCTAAAAGCTTCTTAAGTAGCAGCTAACAGGTCTGAAATGAATTTCTGTAAGAGGATCAGGCGTTGCTTAGTGATGAAGGATGCTTTATCTCCATCATCTTTCAGGTTATAAATAAGATACAACTGGAGCTCATGCATCCACAAAGACTAGGTAGGAAAAGACTTCTACAGCACCTGGTTTTGGGAGAGTTGTACCACTCATCAGTGTTTTGACACAGTCTGTTTTCAGATTTCTAATCATTCACTCAATACTGGGTGATACACAACTATGGGCTGACTATGGGTTACTTAATAGTCACTATGCTAAATGATTGTTCACCATTTTAATTCAGCACCAAGGAGCTTACTTTGCACATAGTAGTATTCAAATGTTTGTTAAACCCTAGAACATGGAACAAAAGTTTATGCAACATGATGTTTGAGCCACGTGGGAATGAAATTGGCAAGATGAGTAAAGGAGCTCAAGAATATGCCACCTGCAAACTTCTTAGAAAGAAATTCATGGGCATTAATTTACACAATGGACAGTTTCCTGAAAAGCAGCTTGAAAAATCACACCTTTCACAGTGTAATCATATTTTATATTGATTTGCATTATCTACTCAAAACTCTTAGACTTCATCCGAGATTGATCTTCAGTTGGCTCAATCTTCCTTTAATTGAACTTCTCTGCTATTTCCCCTCTAATTCACCTGCCTCATCTTAAGTAGCTAATGATCTAAAGCAACCACTGCACAGAAAGAATTCCACTACTACTATTACTATAACTAATAGATAGATAGATATAAAATTTAGTGTCTAATAGGAAAAAATGACCGCTTATCTTTTTCTAATAGCTGATATTTCAATTTTCCATGTCAAATTTTTAAAAGGGGCGATGTACCTCTTTTTCTATAGCAGCAATCATTTGGGGGAAAACAGTTTGTTTTAGAATAATCACCGTATTGGGTTATCTTGCATTGTAGAAATTATGAGTCAACATTGCTCTTTAATGATGATTTTAATTTCACTTCAAATTAATTTCCATACCCTTTTCATTAGTTTTCCTTCTTTTACATGGGAAATATTGATTCACAGGGAATTGATTTTTAGTCCAAAAAAATAATAAAAGGCACGACTTTGGAGTCAGGCTGATGAGTCAGGCTGACCAAGGTGCAAATCTAAGGTCGGCACTCATTATATTTGTATCTTTGGGCAAATTATTATGCCTTTTGGTCTCTAACCTTAATTAAGAAAAGTGGTACAGTAATAACTCACAGGATCTTTAAGAGGATGGAATACAATAATATGTTAAATCACTTAACCCAATGTCTGTTACATAGTAGCTGTGTTTTTTAAATATTATTTTTGTCATTATGTGTAGCGTAAGTAAATACTGGTGTTTTTATTCCCATTTCTGATTCAGACTTTACTCTCTAAGCAAGATTGCTGGCTTTCAGCAAGAAAGTAAAAAAAATTACCTTAAAGTTATTTATTTACTATATTTAAAATATAATTTTTTTTTATAAATAATGGAACTTGGCTCAAAATACCAAAATGAAATCTAACAATAGGATGTTGGTTTTATTTATAACAACCCATGAGGGGTGGTTGATTCACTCTGTCAACTCAAGGTCTGTATTTGATATGATTATCACTAGAATTTATGATGTTTGTGGGAATTAGACTCAGACAGTGGGAAGATAAGTGTGGAAAATGCTTTAAAATATGAATTTGTCATAAATTATGAGTAGTACACTGGTGCTAAAAGAAAACAATATGTGTCAGAGAATAATTACATCAACAAGTTTGTGAATTGCCTAGAAAGGAAGCAAGTAGTTTTGATTGTCAAAGCAGGGTTAACAACAGTGAAAACGTGAATCTGTTCCATGAGCCACATATACTGCATAATATATTAAAAATATATACATACCTCTTGTATATCCCTATATACCATTAAAAGAAATATAAGCCCTAGTTAAATAAACAATATTGCTCTATGCATCAAACTTTACTTCTATTAATTAGTTTACTTATATCTAATTAATAGCCATGCTTAATCTGTTTCATAGTTTGCTCTTCTAAGGTAAACTCAAAAATAGTTGATTTTGCCAGTTCCCCCTTACTATGAACTATATTTAATTTGGTGGTTTTACAGAAGGATGATTTCCAAAGGCCAGGATGGCAGGTGTCCAATACAATAATTTCTGTACTCTGAAGTTGGATGAATATAGAGCTGGAAGAGAAAAACTCAAGTGTGCTAATAGAAATTTACTGTACCAGTTACTCACCAATCAGATTGTCAATCACATCTCATTAGTTTCCTAATTAAATTATAAGTGTAATACATATGTACAGATCATGCTTTTGAGCTACTAAAATATTGTATTCATTTTCTAAAAGGCTAACCACATTAAACTATTGAACCAAAGAAAAATAAAATTCTGTGGCTGTAATAATTCAAACTTGCCAGCTTCAACCTATTTTTCAAATAATAAACAAAGTCTATCAAATAATGACTTTATTATTCTTTGAAGTTTTTCTTTTTGCCTGCAGCAACTAGGTTTTAATTATGAAGCATGCATCAAAGATAGTAACTAGCCAGTAAAATCAAATGACTATCTTTTGCCCAGTCACTTTTCTTCTTGCCTCCTTTTTCTGTTTATCCTTAAGAAAGCAGAATGATTTAAAATAAAAAAAAAATTCAAAGCAAGAAAGAATTAAATACAAATGTCCAGTGAAGAGTGTGATAAAATTTTCAAGTCTATAGGTACAAAAGCTATTTCTACAGTATCCTTGAAAGGTGATTTCTTAAGTGGGAGAGAGCTCTGACTTGACAATGGTTCATGAAACCGTTTTGATCAATAGAAATACTGCAATGAGACAATGCTTCCTGGCACTTAGAAAAAAAGTCGGCATATTAATTTTTTTTGCACACGTAGGGAACACTACCAGAGGCACAAAGAAAAGTAACTTTTCTTTTTCCTGATAAAGTACAAAAAAAAGGTAGTTACATGGGATAGACTTTGTACTTGCTACTACTAGAATTTTTGTACAGGGAAAAGCTGAGCTATTTATTAGATGGATTGCATTTAGTGTGACATGTACTGGAAGAATGCAAAAATAATTTTCTAAATTAGAGTAGTAGATGAGTCAGTTGGTAATGAGGGAGACTTAGCATTGAGGCCAGCAAGGGACCTTATTATAAAAGCCCCTGAATGCCATGGTCATTGAGGAGAATCTGTGAAGGGTCCACACTCTATTTATAATTCCTTAGTTTTTTACCTAATGTCCTTTTTCTATTCCAGGATCCCACATTTCATTTAGTAGCCGTGTCTCCTTAGGCTCCTGCTAACTATGACAGTTTCTCAGACTTTTCTCAATTTTAATGACCTTGACAGTTTTGAGAAATACTAGTCAGCTATTTTGTAGAATGTCTTCAGTTGGGACTTGTTTGATGTTTTCTTCAAGATTAGACTGAGGTTATGGGCAGGAAGACCACGAAGGTGAAGTCCTATGCTCATGACTCTGTACCAACAGTACTTACTATGGACATGAAGAATCACTTGACCAAGTGTTCACCACTGCTGATTTCTTACCCTCTGCTTTGCCTTCACTAGACTTTAGGAAGGTTCCTCTCCTCCCCACAGATCCCTGAACTTTGTTTCCCCCAAGGGTGAGCAAACACTAAATTGCAAACCACGTCTCCTTTATAAGCTTATCCTGAGACTCCACTGACCACAGCAAGACACATTTCCTATCCACGGGGCTGGTCATGATTCCCCCTCACTTGCCCAGTGCATTACTTCATGAGCACTGTCATAACAGAACGCCATAGACTGAGTGGCTGAAACAGCAGAGTTTATTTTCTCACAGAACTGAAGGGGAGAAGCCCCAAATGAAAGTGTTATTAATAGGCTTGGTTTCCTCTGAGGCCTCTCTCTTTGGCTTGTTGATGGCTGCCTTCTTCACTGTGTCCTCACGTTGTCTTTCTTTTGTTCATCTCTGTTGTCTTCTTGTGTGTCCAAATTCCCTCTTCTCATAAGGACACCAGTCAGATTGGAAAATTGCCCACCCATAGCCCCTCATTTAACCTTTTTAGAGATCCTATCTCCAAATGTAGTCGCATTCAGAAATACTGTAGTTCTTCCTTATCAGGGCTTTCTATGGTCTCAGTTAACCTCAATTTCAGTTAACTGTGGTCAACCTCGGAAAATAAGAGAGTACAGTACATTAAGATATTTTGAGAGAGACCACATTTGCATAACTATTACAGTATATTACTATAATTGTTCTATTTTCTTTTTAACTATTATTGTTAATCTCTTACCGTGCCTCATTTATAAATAAAACTTTATCATAAGTATGTACTTATAGGAAAAAACATAGTGTATATAGGGTTTGTACTGTCTGAGGTTTCAGGCATCCACTGGGGTTTAGAACATATTCCCTGTGGATAAGGGAGGACTGTCATACCAGGGGCTTAGCACTTATGAATATGAATATCAGAGGGTGGGGAACGATTCTACTCATAGCACACACCTTCCCCTCACTGCTTATTCTTTCTAACTCTATAAAAAAAAAGCCTTTTATTGTTTTATTTTCAGACACTTGTAGATGTCTGACATCAGAGAACTCTCCCTGTTACAATAGTCGTTTTCAATGAAGTTTCTCTGTCTCTTTAAGTCCAGATTTGTTTTTATTTGACACACTTCTGATGTTGACTTTCACCACATGGCTGAGGTCATGTCTGTCAGATTTCTCCACTATGAGCTTCCTTTTCCCCCTACCCCTTTTCGTACTGTACTCTATGGAAAGAAGTCACAAGAAGCATTCAACACTTAAGGCGTGGGGAGTTACCCATGACCTGCTTCTTGAGGGCAGAGTATTTACATGAATTATTTCAAATTCTTCTGGATAGGAAATTCATCTATTCTCTCCATTCATTAATTTTTTCCAAGCATTTATTTATATCGGTATAGACTCATGTGTCTCTATTTATACTTTGGGTTATAATCCAAAACTGCCTTATTTATTTTATTGCTTTGAAATTGATTTATTTTATTTTATTTTTTTTACTGAGCCTATTCTTCTGCTGTATGAAATTGATTTTTAAACCAACATTTTAAGCCAACACTCAGCTGACTCACGTACATACATGAATCTTAGCCAAACACTGTTCTTGTATCATTGATCTGCATAGTTGGTGAATCTGGTTGGGACCTGCAACTACAACTCCATGCTTGTCTCAAAAACCAAAGTAATAGTATGGGAAATCCACAGGTAACCAATTAGTTTCTGAATTTTAACATGATGATAGCTGAGAACTGTGGCTAATGTCACCTTGTCAAAAACAGCATCAAGGTCTCAGAGGCAGCAATGCTTTATCGAGTTTTATCAAGGAAAGTGTAGATATTAAGTAGTCACTCATTCAACCAGGCTACATACCTTTCAAACATTCTTACAAACAAGGAATTCTGATAATAATGATCAAGAAGGACAGAACCATAATAATCTTTCTTTCCCCAAAGGAGCAAAGAAATCTAAATATGCATAATTAAAGACTAGCCAAATCTCGGTAATCCCTGAAATACACAAGGAACTGTTGTGTGATATAATTAAAAACAATTCAGTGCAAGTGTCTCATACTCTTCTAGAGCATCGATTCACTTCAAATGTAGTTTCAGCAAGTTTATTAGGAATTACTTTTAAATCATAACTCTTCTTTGTATCCTTTTGTAATTTCTTCTGTTAATAGTTTGAATGTTGCTAGTAGACGAACCTGAATTTTGCCAAATGTAGGTATCTATTATATCCTTTGAACTTCTAAGTCATTAATTCTCAAAGTTTCTATATGGAGATATTTGTTTGTTCATATGTTTATTAATATCTATTTATTTAAACCAAAACATGCCCAACAATGAAAACATACACACTCATGTGTATGAGTCTAGACTAAGGACTGAGGAATGAAGACTTGTAAGGCTTGGTCTCCATTATTAGAAGAATAGTGAACTCTAGATTGTCAGATTTAAATAAGGATACCAATTGGGCAAGTGTTTAGGGACTCTCCCATTTAAAAAAAAAGTGTATTTTAAATATAATTTCAATGCAAATGGGACATTGTAGTTTAAGTGTTCGATGTTTCTGTAAATTCTATACCAATAATATTTTTTAAAATGACTTTATGAAATAAATTGAAGTGATTCAGCTAATAACTTGTAATCATTAGCATCCTTGATTCCAAAGGGATTCAAGGAGTAATATCTTAATTGAAGATTGGCATTGACTCACTTACTTTGACCCCCAATTGAACAAATATAACAAATACAATGCTGCAATTTCCATGGCACAGATGGCAACAATTTCAAAATCTTGCAAATGTTTGAGGGAATAACTCTTTGGCCAGTGAGCCAGCCTGACTTAAATATAGCAAGCAGAGCCTTTGTTTTTGGCTAGAGGCACTAAGCCACGATAAGGAGAAACTCTTCTCATTTTTATGACAGGACATTCACTGATGTTTTGACATTTCCATGATTTAGACAATTGGGTTGAAAATAACTACTTCATAAATTCTGGGAATGATAAGGAAAATTGCTCTCAGTTCAGTTTCAGCATTTTTAGATGGCTATATATATTTCAGACTTGTAAAATAAATAGACAAAAAAAAAAGCAAAGAGAAAAGAAAATGAGCATAGTTGGCAGCAAGGATTAATTACTGAAGTTAATTAACTAGTTGCAAATTTATAAAATCCTTTAGGTCTTATATTCTTATGATTGCTTCCTTTTTGTCTCCTATTAGGTATTGTGTGTGCTGTTAACTTCTAATAAATAGTATGTAGATTCCTAAAATAAAACAGTAAATATTAAATCTTAGTGGTTGTAGGGTTTAAGAGACAGATAGAACTGTCTCTCAATTCTTACTCTGATTGTCATACATCAGGGAATCCCTTGAGCAAGATATTTAACCTAAACAAGTCTATTTACTCATTTTAAAATATAGATTCTAATTTTGACTTTATATAGTTTTTGTAATTGGATAATGCATATAACGTGTCTAGAATGGCATATGATACAACTATCAGTTTTAGCAGCAGCAACATTAGACACAGTAGAACTGTGTTCCCCAATCCCGGGGCCACGGACCAATACAGGTCAGTGGCCTGAGGAATGGGGCCGCACAGCAGGGGGTGAGTGGTGGGAAAGCAAGTGAAGTTTCAGCCTATTTACAGCGAAGCTTCATCTGTATTTACAGCCGCTCCCCCTCACATCTCCGTATAAGCTCCGTCTTCTGTCAGATCAGCAGCAACATTAGATTCTCATAGGAATGAGAACACTACTGAGCATTCGAGGGATCTAGGTTGCGCTCCTTATGAGAATCTAATGCCTGATGATCTGAGGTGGAGCTGAGCCAGTGATGCTAGTGCTGGGGAGTGGCTGAAAATAGATTATCAGTAGCAGAGAGGTTTGACTACACAACAAATGTAATGCACTGAATCATCCTGAAGCCATCCCCCTTCACCACCCGGTTTCTTGGAAAAATTGTCTTCCGTGAAACTGGTTCCTGGTGCCAAGAAGTTTGGAAACCACTGCAGTAGTAGTAATTATTAGTTATTCCAAAATACTTTGATCAGACAGTATTTCTTTAATTACACCTTGACCAAGGGCCTATTCACTCTGATGTTTAGAAAGTGAGAGGCAGTTAACTATGTTTGACTTCTCCTACTACCCTCCCCCATTGTATTACAGTAGAAATAAGGAAGACTGTTTAGTATAATGTATTAGCCATGTGTCTATAACACTTGCATTGAGTTTTGCAGTACCTGTGATTATCCGCCTCCCCAACCCCTGGCTGTGGGTCATACATTGACCTAGGATGGATTTAAATCAGGGGACTAATTATTAGATTGTAAGACATTGGTTCTTTTAGTACAGTCTTCATGTAGCCAAAATAGTTTCTTTCCCACCCAGGTGGAAACAAACAACACACATCCAGCACTGACAATGGAGTTACTTTTGGTTATTTAAACCCTACAGCTTTGGCTTGGTGACAGTGCTTTTGACTAGATTAAAAGTTATTGAGTCACTTGGGAGATCTAATTACAACATGTATAATAAATTTTGAACTAAGAAATTGCTGAAGATAAGTTTTCTTACCTGGGTTCAGACTCTTGGAAATGTGACTTATAAAAGGAGAATAGAAAGAAAAAGGAAAATACAAAGCAATGAAATGCATAATTTTAAAGAACTCAATTACGTGGAGTCCCAGGAGAATCACCCTTTGGTTCATAAATCTGTCTGCTGTTTTCACTGTTTCATCATGTATGACTTGCTTTTGCTTTATCTGTCTAGAATTAGCCAGCAAAGCATCATAAATATCCTTAGTTAGCAAGTGCTAGCTTTCCTTAGGGAAAGTTCTCTTTCTGATTTTCTCCTTGTTAGTTTGAGGTTTGAATTAACTGTTAGAAAATCAAAACAATTAAGTTATTATTCCTACAATCAACTTCTTTCTTTATGCCTTAATCACTGTAAATTTCTACAGGAATGAATCATTTTAAAAATTTTTAGCCCTGAAATTTCCCAACTACACCAATGACATCATTCAAAATTTAGTTAAAATTGAGTTACCAGGCAAACTATATTTATCATGCAGATAATATTGTCATATCTGTTATCTATTCTTTAAAAACTTTTGTAAGAATTTATTGACTCTACCAGATGTGCTACGCTGATGGAGCAGAGAATGCATTTTCATATGAACAAGGAATTAACACAGCCAACTGTGGTCTCTTACCATTTTTATGCATTTCACAGTCTGTGTTCTAATTTTAAATTAGGGTTCTGATGTGTGTATTTATACATAGCCATTCTTGAATCAACCTGTAACTATAAGCCTTTGGGGAGTGATTGTGTTTGAACATCTGGACTCACCACATGTTTTCAGTTGGAACTGAACCATCATTTAAAGACTTGGATTTTTAAAAGGAAAGATATGGTGATGATATTCTACAGGTGCTCCAGATAATAAGAAATGTATTCTCAACGTATTATTTGGGATTTATTGTAGCAATAGAGGTGTAAAAATGATATTTTAAACTGAAGTTGTTTTACAAAAAGTCTTGTCATATGTCTTTCCCTTATTTCACACAATTGAATGTTCTGATTACTGCTTGAAAAAAAGTACCAAATTGTATTATATGACAATCTAGTTTTTAAAATATTTTCTGTAAAGAGTCAATGATTATTTATATTTAAGACTCTTTGAGATAATGTCAATTTTCAAGCACCCCAAGTCATATTTTGTGTTTATTAAACACATAATAAATATTACATACTCTCTTTTGAGTTGTTAATATAATCTTTAATCACAACTAGATATTTGCCTTCATTATATAATTGCCTAATGTTTAGTATGTTTTCTTATAATACTTAGAATATTGATCCAAGTTTTCTCTTGTAGAAACTGAATTAACTTCTTTATTGGAACCCTATGGTTTGTATTTACAATGTATGTATCTGTCAGCAGAAACTAATTAATTGGAATCTGTTACCTTCTAAGAAGAACCTTAAAGCATGTAATATTTGCCTGTGCAGATTAAAGAAAAACACTGGGAGCTAATTTGAACCGAACTTTTCTGAAATGTCAGGAACCCTTTAATCTAATAAAGTTCACACAAGAAAGACTCTTTATTCTCTGGTTTTTATACACTACAAAACTAACAATTTAACCTTTCTCCATGTGCGCATGTTCATTTATCATGTTATGTATGCTACTATTATAATCCATAGTTTTAGGAAAGTAAATGAATGGCACTTTGTTTTAAAATTAGGACTGTTTCCATTTGTGAGTTCACATACATAGTCACGTACTTGTGGTTGCAAATCTACATGACTTTGTCTAGTGGTAAGGTTTCTAAAAGGGTTGCGAATAAAACACATTTTTTTAAGGCTAAATTGATGATCTTTTATGTATTTAAATAAAGTTTTAAAAATTTAAATAAAGTTTTTAAAAACCATTTTGACTAGCTTTTTATGGAAAATACTTTTAAAGCTAATAATAAACTTTGAAATTTAGCATTTTATTGAATAAACAGGTTTTCCTGTACTAGTCCCTGAAACAGGGTGCACCTGTTACTATATTTTTAAAAATGGTTTTGTAATATGTGCATAGAAATATAATTAATTATTTCATAAAAAAGAACATAGAGATCAAATATTTTTGCCATTGGAAGTTTATGACTATTTCAGTCTTCTGCAATGTGACCTTTAAAATGTGGACCGCAAATGACTTCAAAACAGCCAATAAGCATTTTATAATAATGATAATTCTTAACTTTATTTGGACAGGCTAGCATGTTTTATTTTTAGATAACTTAAAATACAACAATTACTTCAGTCCAAAAAATTCTTCCTAAGGGTCAACATTGACTGGTGCCTGTGGGGAAGATGAGGAAGCTGCTACTTGCCAGTTCTATGACACTGAGATCAGCAAAGAGCTTTGATTTCCAGGATCCACATCACAGTCTAAGAATATTTCTAAGAGAAATAACTGAAGCAGAAAACTAGCTGGAGGTCCCTCATTACTTATTCTTGCTTGTTATTTCAGAATTTTTCAGTTGTTGCTATTTCTACTCATGCTTCAATATTAATGTCATCATGAAAAGAGCTTGAGATTACAGACTTTTTTTATACATATAATTTCAAAGAAACTGTCCACGATTCTAATGAAAGACTCATGTGATCCCCTAGAAATATCAAAATAAAATTCCTGTAGCAAATCAAGAAGGAACGTTTCAGTAGGCCAATGCTACATCAATGAATACAAAATCTATTTCAACAAGTTATAAATAATTGATGCAGTATACACGCAGAGGACAGAGTTTAAATCCCTCTCACATAACAAGGAAATGAAATCTTCAGTTTTTATCTATTGTTACATCAGCCAAAGCCTCAAAACTAACTTAACCAAATTTCATCTTAGTTGATATGCTTTGTGGCACATGAAAACTCAGCAATTTCAAAAATAGTGTACTGATCACTGTGTTAATAATCTGGTATTATTAAAAATTCAGATAAATTTATAATTTGTGACTTAGCTCAACATAAGAACATTGAAAGGAAACTTTTTCAAACTTTCTCCAGTAGAAAAGTTGAAACTCTAAAGAAATTGAGAGCAGGGACATATTCCTGCCTATATCCATTGGACAACTTTGGGATAATTACCAGAATTATTAATATGATTAATATTACCTATAATTAAATAAAGTTTCTGTCTGAAATAATTTAAAACAACAAGGCTCTAGAAATCACATTAATTATGAATTTACTCTTATCAGATATTTTTAAAATTCTTGCATAATTGGAAAATCCAGAGAGTTTGGAGAAATGATAAAGTGAGCATAATAATGTTTGTAAATCAAGAAATTAGGCATATTGCTTTGATATGTATAAATACAAAGTTGGTTCCTTTTTGGTATATCAAATAAGAAAATCTAGCTCATGCCATTTTTTGGAGATAAAGAGATGACTGAAAGTGAACAATTTTTAGTAAGTAATTTTAAAACCAAAGATGAAAAATTTCAAAACAAAAACACATACACCATTTTATTGAGCATATGCATTCCTTAGGAAGAAAAGTCATATAAGTCATGTGAATCAAAAAATATAAATATTAATATATTTTTAAAAATCTAAGTAGTTTGTAAGTAACTTTTCTAACTTTATAGCTCCAAGAAATCTTTCATGCAAGATATTATCTGGGTAATTGCATGTTCAAATTTCATAATGAAATAAAAAAACATTTATTTTTCCACTTGATATTTGGCCACTGGGATTTCATTCATGTCTGAGAAATGCTATTCTCCAGACCTTGTTTTCCTGGCAGTCATAAATGAAAGAATATAGAGTTTACTCTGTGTTTACTGAAAATATTCTGCCTTTTGCAGACTCCTCTCTGCTCTCTCATCATTCCCTTTCATCTTTTGAATAATTTCACATATTGGCATATATTTCCCATCAACATATTCTTGATTTCTTAGTGTACCCTAAGAGAGATTCTGAAATGAATTCTTTACATTCATGCCAGTAACCAACTTCCCAAAAGTCCTAAAGAAGTCACCATAGTAATAATTCTTTCCTTCTTTAATTTTCATATCCTCAGTCAATTGAATATTTTACATACACTCCCTATGGACTTAAACCTTTTGTAAGTGAAATTGGAAAATGAAATAAGTCATGCACAGGAACAAGAATCACAGGTCTTCCAATGAATTATGTATTTTTGCATGCAAAAGCTTCTATTCTCACAATACTTCACTGTTAAACGTGTGCTCTTCTAGGATCTGCTTCAATTTTATGCTACATATTTTATTGTAGGTCATAGCTAAAGCCATTAACTACTAAGTGTCACCCTAATGAGTCCAGATTATCAGCATTTAAATACTTCATGTAGGGAGAATTTGATTAGGAGCAACTCTTGGTTAATAGAAAAAACATCTCAGACACACAAGAATAGAAAATATATATACATATATATATTAATTGGAGTTAATTTAACTCAAAGTGTCAAGTAAAAAATGGCTTTGTTGTTAAATCTGTCAGTGCCTTTAGCTATGATCCTATACAACAATGTTGTTTTACTTCCAAGTTATTGGGACCCTGAGTGGGACAGCAGAAGGCAATCCAAGTTTCAAGTGACTAACACTACAAGATGTTCTTATCAAAACCGAGAAGAGTAAAAATTTTCAAATCTGTTGATAATATCACTCCTATATTCTCTATAGACCCGGAACATATTTTTAATATGTTTCTGTGATTACTGTTTTCCCAGCAATATCAGTAACATTGAGTAACCTCATCTAAAAGCTAATCTTATGTTTTAAAAAATAATGACAGGTAAAGATGGAAATGCATTATAAAAACAAAAGTAATTTTTTATTAAAAAAAACCTTGAGAGCCAAGGATATCATACAGTATATGAATTATCAACATCATTGCATTTCCTCTTAATCTCACAAACATTTCTCATGTTTGTACTATCTGTTAATTATACATCTCTGTGTGTGTGTGTGTATGTGTGTGTGTGTGTGTGTGTATGCATGATAACACCTTCTTAGTAAAGACTATCACAGCACATCTTTTAGAATGAATAAATTACCCCACACTGTAATCATTTGATCAAACTCTACAAGTTATGTGTCTCATCATTAGGTCCTCCAAACTAGGAAAGTCGAAAAAAAAAAATTACTAAGCATGTAATCAGCACAACACAGTAACCAGGGAAAGATTATGGCTTATACAAATAATAGTGAATGATTCAGTACATTTAGAAACAATATATGTTATGAATTGCATCACAGATCACAGTTTGAGTTCAAGTTCCCAGCTGTGAACTCGGAGCTCATGGAAATGCAAACAATCATGAAGATTCCTCTTAGGAAAGATTTAGTAGTTGTTCCTTCATTTAATGGCAGTTTTTTGATGAAATTATTTACTTGAAGGAAGACTAATATGAAGGAAAAAAAACAAAGCAGTTCAACATAAACCAGGCATATTAGGAAGTACTCATAGTTTAAAGTGTGTTAAAGTGTAATGATGTCACAAACAGATAAATCTTAACTGCGTCTTACCTGTAGTAGCAGAGCGTCTTGATAGAGTTGAGTGTCGAAAAGATGCAAGTCTCTAAATTGGAAAACAAGGGGGTGTTTGCGCTCCCAGTTTTAGCAGAGCTGGAGTGTTCTATGCATAAGTAATATATTGCCTCGGCAAAGTCGTCCCGGCCACGGTGTTCACGGGCAATAGTTAGAATCACTGCCCGAAAGCTGGCTGCTGCTGCAGCCTTCTGCCTTTGCACAGACCTAATATATGAGTGTGCCGGAGAGCATCCTTTTTCCCCCTCTGCCTCCCCCTCCTTTTTGCGTGGTCTTTCTTCCTCTGTATCTGACTCTCTCTCTCTTTCTCTCTCTCTCTCACTAACAGAGAGTTATCATATGGCTTATTCGGCAGGCAGTCAAAGAGGACAGGCAGGCAGGCAACTGTGCAGTCCCCGCATGCTGAGGCACATGAATGTGTTGTGAATAAAGACAAAGCCCCCGCACCGGTGCAGCACGTTACTCCCTGAACAAGCACTGCAAGGATACTCCGCACTGCAACTCCGCAGGCAGGCAGGCGGCAGGCGAGCTGGCAGGCAGGGAGGTGGACTGCATTTCCCTTGCTCGCCCTGCTTGGAACGAGCATCACAAAGTTTGGCTCAGGACTTTGCCTCTCCTCAAAGGGACCATGTTTTCTGTGGGTAGAAGTTGTCTGGACATCCCGAGCAAAAAGTATTTCGAATAGTTTTCTATTATGTTAAACTTGGAGAACCTAGCTAATCCCCGAGTTGTTGCCAAAGTCACTGGATTTTTCTCACTTTAGAAGATAAAGATCAGCTATGTTAGGCCCCAAATTAATGTTTTCGTAGTGGAAGATGGATTTCTGGTCTGAGTATTCTTGAGGGACTGAGCGGGGACGGTTTGGGAGGGGTAAGCAGACTAAAAACAAAAAAGCAACGTGAGCATCTCACAGGTGCAAAAATAGAAACTGAGATAAACTAAAGTGAAATTGATGAACGAGTCTGAAAGAAGGTAAGTGCAAAGGAATGAACACAGCAAATAAATGGAGCTCACTGATTTCTTACAGCTATTATTCAGGTAACAGAAAACCTTCCTATTTTTGTAGTTCATGTTTGGTCGTGGCTTTTGCAAGTATTAATATATAAATAAACATAGGCTAACATATATCATATGTTTAGGAAAGATTTAGTAGATAATAGCTTGCAGGTATTTCCTAAGGAAAGTTAGAAAATTTCTTCATCTTAGGGAAGCTGCAGGAAGTTACTGAACTGTGGATACAGAGCTTTGCATATCCCAAAATGTTCGTCCCAATCAATTTGTCCTATCAGGAAGAGACTTTTTAAAGTACAATAAAATAATCTAGGCATTAGTTTTTAGAAAACTGAGTATAAGTTAGGATTAGACTTATCTGTGAATGCCAAAACACCTGAAATGAATAGTACCTGGAACAAAATATAAATTTATTTATATCCTTCATGAAAATGAAGTTGGGAGCTCAGTCATTCAGAGCTAGATGAGAGCTCCATGATCATCAGGGACCTGGGTTCCTTGCTGTTCTACCATCCTCAACACAGTCCAAGATAGTTATTCACGCTGTAGCCATCAAATTGATATCCAAACTCCAGGAGGAGAGAGGGATGAGGAGAACATGCTCTCTATTTAAGAACATACCCTGAAGTTGAACATGACGTTTGTTTGACTAGAAATTAACCATATGGCCAGAGCTTGCTTCAAATTAAACTGGGAAATAGAGCGTCTATGTGAAATGGCCATGTACGTGACTAAAAATATGAGGATTCTTTTACTAAAAGAGAAGAAAACAAGAGACTATGGTGGATATAATAGTGTCTGCCATAGTAATGGTAATGGATATTATAAGTGATATTACATCTATCCCACCATTATTCCACTGTATTTTAGGGAATTAATTCCATCTTCATCAGGGGGCCCTGTTTTGTCTAAGGCAATAATAGGAATAGCATCATACTTGTAAGTAATTGGTTAATAACCTTGGCCTGAGCCAATCAGGGTATGGTGTTCACATGGTAACAGTTATCGGCTCAAGAAAGGCGTGTTTTCTAACACTGAAGGGAGGGAGAATTGTTCATTGTGGAAAAAAGAAGTTAGAATCCAGTTTTAAGGTTAATATAACAATTTGGTGAAAAGGAAAGAAATTATATACTTGAAGAAATCAAAGAACTTTTAGATTAACCAGCTCTGGAGCCAGCAGTAACTCTGAACCTCTAGTCATGTGCACCAACACGTCGCATCAGTTCTTAAGCCACTTTGATATGCTTTTCTGTGAGTAACCAAAACATTCTTAACTCTACACTAATAAAGCGCTGTTCTTAAGCATTTGGTAACTGATTCCTAGTCCCCAGCCTTCATATCTTTTAAAATTCCATGATTCAGTGATATATATTTTTTTAAAATTAAGAATAGAAAATATAAAAGGCATAATAAATTTATACTTATTCCAAAGTTTCAAACTTTCCATTTATTTATTTGAAATGCTTTAACAATTTAATTGTCATTAACATTCCATTGGTATTATTAGAAAGCCAATTTGCTGATGAGCTGGGGACATGTCACAAGCTCAATAGATTTAAATAGCTGCTTGTTTTTTCTTATAATTATTGCTTCTCAGCTTTTAACTAGAATAATAAACTAGCCTGTGTGATTTTTCTCTCACCACAGTCTATAATAATAATTATTGTATTTTAATAGCTAACATTTGCCCATGTGTATGTTTACCCTGTGCTGATCCTACTTTAAGTTTTTATAATATATAAGCTCATGCAATCTTCAAAACAGTTTTATGAGGAGTATATTATTATTATATTTCTCAATTATGAATTGAGAAATGGAGTCATGCACTGTTTTAGTCTGTCTCGTGTTGCTATAAAAGAATATTTGAGACTGGGTAATTTATAAAGGAAAGGGGTTTATTTAGATCACAGTTCTGCAGGCTTAAAAGTTCAATGGTGTGAGCCTCACTTCTGATGAGGGCTTTTGTGCTGTGTCACAACATGGCAGAAAAGTCAAAGAGGAAGAGGGGAACACCTGGGAGGCATCCTGGCTTTATAACAACCCAATCTCATAGGAATTAATCCATTCCCTGGAGAACTAATCCAGTCTTGAGAGAGTGAGAACTCATTACCACGAGAAAAGGACTACGTCATTCGTTGAGGGATCCATCCCCATAACCCAAACACCTCTCACCTCCCAACACCACCGCACTGAGAATCAAATTTCAACATGAGTTTTGGTGGGGACAAAGAAACCATATCCAAAGCATAGCACGTATATAACCAAAACTTGCATCAGAAAAAATAGAAAATCTAAATAGTCAAATGTCTATTCAAGAAATTGATATTGCAATCAAAAACCTACCCACAAACACAACAAAACAGTCCAGGCCCAGATGAATATACCTGGCAATTCAATATTTAAGGATGAAATGACACCTATTAACACCAAAATATCACAAGTCCTTTTAGCAAATAGAGTAAGAGGAAACACTCCCTAATATCCTAAAACCAAAATTACCTTGATACAAAAACCAGAAAAAGGCATTACAAAAAAGAAAAGTTTAAACAAATATCTCTCAGGAACTAAAACACCAAAATCCTTAACAGAATATTGCCAAAAAAAAAAAAAAATCAACCTATGAAAAGGATAATATGTTATGACCAATATAAAAGAGAGTTTTATTCTGGGAATTCAAGTTTGAGTTAATATGAAATGAACCAAACAATATAATTTACAAACAAATTAAAAGCGAAAGTTATATTATCATCTTAATAAATATAGAAAAAAATTTGAAAAGTTCAACATCCTTTTGTAATAATAAACATGACCCACTTTTACCCCTTTTATTCAACTTTTTTTTTAATTCAACTTTTTATTAGATGATCAGCAACTGCAATAATATAAGAAAAAGAAATAAAAGACAACCAATTCAGAAAGAAAAAAGTAAAGCTATTTTTATTATCAGACAATCTGGTCATGTATATAGAATATACTAAGGAATTTCAAAAATAAAAATGTATCAGAATCAATAAGTAAATTTAGTAATATCAAAAAATACAAGTAAATATGCCAAAGGCAATTGTACTTCTAAATACCACCAGTGAACAATTGTAAAACAAAAGCATATATACATATACATATGTATATGTATACACAATTTACTTTAAAATAGCATCAAATTCTTGAAATACATAGAATAAATTTGACAAAATATGGGCAATATCTATACACTGAAAACGAAAAAAAAACATTGCTGAAAGAAATCAAAGAAGACTAAATCCATGTTCATTACTCAGAATGATCAGTATTGTTAAGATGCCAATTCTCCCCAAATTGGCCTGCAGAGTGAACTCAGTCCCTATTATAATTGCAGCTGTATTTTTGAGAAATGGATAAATTTATTTTAAAATGTATATGGAAAAACAAAGGACCTAGAATAACCAAAATATTTTTCAAAGAAAAAAAACAGGGTCAAAAGACTTATTCTACCTATTTTTCAGACATAATAAAGCTACACTAATTAGGAGAGTAGGGTATTGATGTCAGTATAAATAAAAAGGTTAATGGAACTGAATTGATACTTGAAAAATAGTCCTTGTTGTGGTGATGATTACAATGGGTATATATAGTTCTCCAAACTCATCTAACTGTACACTTAAAATGGGTGTATTTTATTTTGTGTAAATTATAGCTCAATAATGTTCACTTAAAAAGAAATGAGAGAGAAACCGATCCACTGACCATTAAGTAACTGGCTTGAGATCACACAGTTAGTGAATAATGGAACTGCAACTTAAATCCTAATTTTTTTTCCCTTAACCACTTTTTTTGTTGACATGGTAAGTTGGGAAATATTTTTGAGTTTCAGGAATGAAAAATTCAAGTTAAATAATAGGATAAGGAAGGGGGAAAGGAGAAAATGGTGGACATTCACCTGAACTAGAACTGGGATGTCATCCAAATTTGAGACAATTCCAGGGATGAACCTCCAAATCTATCTTTCTTCATGATGCCTTTCTGACTTTTTTGATTCACTATAGATGATTGATTCTTAGCCTTTTATCTATAAACTTATTTCACTTCACGCCTTATGAGTTTATGCTGATTTGTCTTAGTCATCCTTTCTTCTTTGAAATAACTTCATTCTGCCATAATCCCTCATGAAGCTCCCTTTACAGCACTCTTTCTGCTTAATGTTTTCCATTTCTCTAGTTCAAATTCCCAGAAGAGGAAATCTGATTGATTTAATAAATTTGGGCAAATTCATGACAGTCTTTTCATAGGTCACAAGCAATCTATAGATTGGTTTTTCCTGGGTGTGGTGTCCAACCTTAGATCTGTTAGGTGTGTCACATGAGATGGGGTTTATATGTAATGACATGGCTGGTTGGATGGGATTATGAGTGTGGCAAATGCCATCACTGGCATATCTAGTATGATACATTCATTTCAGTTTCTTCTGAAATTATTGCCAATATTTGTGAAAATGTATGTTAATATATTTATATATTTATGTACACAAAGCTATATAAACATATGGAAATATATACCTATAAAGAGATATATTGGTCCTGCATAACACAGATCCTAATGACTTTATGGTTCTAGTCTAGATAAAGCCTTCATATTCTTTCCTTGTTTTATTTTCCCATCCAATCTATTTTTATTAAAGTATTCCTTTTTGCAACTTTCAAAAATATGTATGTACGTATCTGTGTGTGTGTGTGTGTGTACTCAGACATGAAGAGAAATAATTTCTTTTTCTTAGAAGTCACAGAAAAGTGCTGTAAATTTCACATCCTATAGAACTTTTTCCTATTGAAGCAGAATTCTTTACTCAAAAATAAATAAGATTGCTTTTAATTTTTAAGACTCAAAGAATACTGAGTTTGTATTTGCAGACCTATCTTAGACATACTGCACTCGAAACTCCTCCACAAGTCAAATTAGTGAATGATGACCCATAAATAGATAATTAGAACAGCAGAAGAGGCTAATAAGTGAACATTAGTCATGCCTACTGAACAGGGTGAACATAGTTCATCCCACTCAAAATTCTGCTTGGCAAATTAATTTCTAATATTATAAGAAAAATCTCATTATTCTACTTGCATTCTTAAATTTGTGTTTGTATTCTGAATAAGTGAAGAAAAAATACAACTATAAAAATTATAAAATAAAGAAAATTTGACTTTAGTAAAGCTAAGTTTGAATTTGCATTTTCTTATTATGGGAAAGAAAATATTAAAAGCTACAACAATGCAAAACACTTCCATGCAAAAATAACATTTGTGAGAAAATATGTATTCCCATATTTGAACGTAACATTATTGCTATTCTTACGTGTAGCTAAGAGAGGCAAATTTGGGCAGGCAGGATGGTCCAATTCTTTCTCATGCTCTGCAATTTTGAATAGTAAATGTGAGTTTGTTACTACGATCTTGGCCCTATACTTCTTGGACTAAATATTTGAAGTGTTACATTGAGTACTACTAGTGGCAGAAAATATATTGCCTATGGGACCACAGAACTTATTTTTAATTGGTTGACATTGCCACACATTTTTATAAAATCAATTAATATAAAAATCAATTTCCCTGCAAATTCCAACTCCCAGTCTATGTTTTGCCTTCTAGAGTCAAATAAGAACAGATCAATTGCCACTTTGTGTACTGGCTCACATAATGTTTAAAAACAATTCTCATTTACTGCCTTCCCCCTTGCCGCATACTTCTCTTGTTCAAGCAAAGCATGAGTAATTTTCACTAATTTTTTATATGACCTTGTTTACAAATCTTTTGTAATTCTATCCATAGTTCACTGAACTCACTACAGCTTGTCAAAATTCTTTAAAAAATTCTGTCCAGATGCAGTAGATAACTGCATTTCTGCCAGCCTAACATCCCTTTCTGCGCTGCGGGTAACAACAGCCAGAATTCCTGTTGGATGCTACCCATCCTCGCTGTGCTGTAAGCCACCTTCGAGTTCAAATGACTGAGGTTGAGCTGACCCAACCACTGGCCACAGCCATTCGTTCAGAGACAAACACATGCTCTCAAATGGGGCCTTTCTGGGACAACCTGGGACTGAAATTGAAACTATTGAGAAAATAAATACCTCTTTCTATTACATTGCTAAATGAAAGATACAACATTGGAGTTACTGGTGGCTGCCTTGCTTTTATATTGATTTTATCTAAGAAATAATAACTACAGAGCAAAGAAGAATCAACTGATAGGGAAAGAATGAAATCTGAAAACTTCTAGATCCAGTTGAGAATGAAGCCTATCCTTAGACTTTTCAGCTATTACAGACATAAGTTCCCTTTCTTACCTAAGCCATTTGAGTAATATTTCTTTGAATGGAAACTTGAAGAGTCTAACACGTGAGGTAATCCTAAAGTGGCCTGTCACACGTAGACCCTGCATTTCCATGGAGCTGCCTGGGACTCAGCCATCTTAACTCACAGCCACCAGACTTACGCCCTCTTCCGTCATCCCTGTGAAGGTGGTTTATTAGACCTAAATTCTCTACATATATTTTTATTAAATTTTATCTCACTCCTTGCCCTCTGATATAGCATTCCTCTTCCTTCCGTGACCCTGATGATGTCAGAAACTCTAGTAAGCAAAATGAGGTAGAAGAAAGAAGAACCATGTCCTCCTCTCAGCTCTCTACCTAGAATGCCCTGGTGAGGTGAAGGAAGGTTATTTTCACTACTTTGAATCAAATATACTAAATAGAAATTTTATTATTATAGGTATTTCTATTTAATTTTTAAATGAGTGTATTAGCAGTTTAAAATGCCTGTAACATATTTGGCTGTCCATGGGAGTTCAGAAAAGTCAGGGAGCTGGCCTAGGTTCTCACGCGAGGCCGTGAAAGTTCTTCCCTCTGAGATAAAGTTGAAAGGGACAGAGAGAGATGAGAATAGAGATGCTCTCTGACTGCATCTCACAGGTCCTGTTTGTTCAGTGTACTGCGGCCTGACTTCACTGAAATCTCATTCCTTCATCTTATGCATGGATGGTAAGAGACATTGACAAAAGCCTTGCTAAAATCCAGATGTTCTCTGTGCTTTCCTTTAATCACTCTTTGGTAGACAATTTAGAAAAGGAAATAAAGTTAGCCTGTATTGACTGGTTTTAGTGGAACCATGTTGCTGCCAAATAAGCATCACTTTGTTTTCTGAATATTTACAAGTGCTCTGATTAATAATTCATTCCAAAGTTATTATGGTGACTGACGTCAAGTTTATCAGCTTTAGTTGCTGTGAGCCATCTTATTTTCAGTATTAAGATAATTTGAATGTTTTTCTTAAGCGATATTATCAGGAGGTAATGGCTTCTAAATAATTTTCTCAGGGACTCATGAAGATGAAGATTGATGATTAAGTTGATAAAATTTTCTAAAGGTATAGAGATCAATTTAGAAAACTTCCTGTTGTTGTTATTTTATTGGTAAAAGTGATTAATTTGGTCAGTAAGTTTTCAAATATATTGTGCTCTTCTGATAATACTTTAAAATATTAACAATGTACATAATGACTAATCCTCAAGTCGACTAGCTGTATTCAATGCTTTTGTTAAGCCAGAAGACAAAATACTTTGTTCTGATTCCTTTCTCTTGACTCGCATATGGAATTTCACAAATATTGTCGTAGGTGCCTTTGCTGTTATAGAACTACATCTTTTCAAAATTTGTATTCTAGCTTGTCAAGGAGGGCCACACAGAAGATACTGACAGAGTAGAAAAACAAACTGATCTTTATAAGGCCTCTATTTTAATCATTCTATTTACTCTAAATTTCTTTGAGGGACCATTTTACAATTAACCAGAATGCTAAGTTAATTGGGATGATTTTTGTGTCCTAAGCTTTTAAAACAGAGTTCTACATTAAGAAAAAAAATAGCAAAAACAATGCAAAAAAGCTTTCACAGCAGAATTCCTGACACATAGTAAACACTCAGTGATACATGTGAAACAATTAAATGAGTTAATAAAAATTCAACAACAAAGTAATTTCAAGGCAATATCCTGAATATAGATCCTGCCTTATTCCTTCAAAATATATCTCTGAATAAATAGAATGAAGTGTTTGTATAGATTGAACATATGAAACAGTGAATATTCCAACTACTTTAATAGCTTTATTGAGGTATGATTGACATACAAGAAACTACCACTATTTAAAGCATACAATTTAATAAATTTTGACCAAGATCACAATCTAGATAATGAGCATATACACGCCCCCAAAAGTTTCCTTGCCATTTTGTAATCTTCCCTCTGGTTCAACCTCCTTGCATGTACAGGCAACTGGTCTGCTTTCCATCACTATAGATAAGTTTGCACATTTGAGAATTTTATAGGAATGAAATCACACAGCATGTAGTCTATGCAGTCTTTTTTCCCCCGCTTTGGTCTGGCTTCTCTCACTCAGCATAATTATTTTGATATTCAGACATTGAATGAATCCATAGTTTGTTCCTTTTTATTCTTGAGTAGTATTTCACTTCATAAATATGCCACAATTTGTTTATCCATTTACACTTGAGTTGTTTCTAATTTTTGGCTATTATAAATCAAACTAATAAACATTTCTATTCAACTCTTTATATGGATTGTGCTTCCTTTTCTTATGATAAATCCCTAGGATTGGGTTAGTTGGATCAAAAAGTAGGTGCATGTCTAACATTTTAAGAAATTGCCAAATTGTTCTCAAAGTAGTTGTATCATTGTATATTCATACCAGAGGTATATGAAAGTTCCATCTCTTCCACATCTTTGCCAACACTTTAGAGTTTTTATTTTAGTTGTTCCAAAGGTGTGTAATAGTCTGTCATTGTAGTTTCGATTTGCATTTCCTGAACAACTAATGACGTTGATTATCTTTTCATGTGATTATCATTTGTATGTCATTTTTGGTTTATTGTCTGTTCAAATATTTTGCCATTCTTTTTGTATTTGCCTTTTTTATTATTGAGTTTTAAAAATTTGAAATATGTTCTTGGCACAAGTCTTTTATCAAATATGTGCTTTGTCAATATTTCTATTAGTTTGTGGCTTGTCTTTTATTCTCCTATGAATGTCTTTCAAATAGTAAGAAATATTAAATGTTAATGAAATTTAATTTATCTTTTTAATGGATAGTTCTTCATGTGTTGTATCTAAAAAATCTTTGTCTAGAACACAAAATGTTCACCTATATGAGTTTCATATTTTAGGATTTATTTTTAGGTCTATGCTTCATTTTGAATTAATGTTTATATATGATGTGAAATATGGATCAAAATCAATTTCGTGTATGCATGTATGTGGATATCCAATTATTCTAGCACCATTTGGTGAAAAACCTGCCTTCCTCCTGAATTGCCTTTGCCCTTTATAAAAAGTAGTTGTCTATATATGTTTGGGTCTATTTCCGGATTCTATTTATTTCCATTGATTTATATGCTTGTCTTTATGCCAGCGCTAACTGTCTCAGATATTGTAGCTGCACAATAAACCTTGAAATCAAGTAGGGTTGGCTAAATCCTCTAACTTTATTCCTATTTTTAATGATATTCCTATTTTTAATGATGTTTGGCTATTCTAGATACTTTGCATTTCCATATAAATTTTAGAATCAGTTTGTCAATTTTGACAAAAAAAAGACTGCTGATATTTTGATTGGGATTTCAAAGAATCTACAGATTCATTTGAGGAGAAATGACATTTTAACTATATTGAGTTAACTCTTGAACAAGACATATCTCTTTCTTAAAGTCTTCTTTATCTTTCCCAAATTTTGTAGTTTTCATTGGATAAGTCTTTTACATTTTTTATCATTTTACCTTAAAATATTTCATAATTTTGATGATAATTTAAGTTATTGGTTTTTATATTTATGTTTCCAATATATAGAAATACAATTGGTTTTGTATATTAATTTATATACTGTAACTTTGTCAAATTCACTTATTAGTTCTAACAGCTTCCTTATAGATTCCTTAGGATATTATTTATAGACTATAATCCCATCTTTATATAAATGTACTATTATTACTTCCTTTGTAAGCTGAAATTTTCTTATTTCTTTTTCTTGCTTTATTGCTCTGGGTTTAGTACCTCCGGTAGATTCACAAATTCTTTTCTTGTTCCCAATATTAGAGAGAAAACATACAGTCAATCACCTAATATTAAGACTGCTGCAGATTTTGCATAGATGCAATTTATCAGATGGAGAAAGTTCCTTTATATTCTTAGCTTGTAGTGCATTTTTATGAGAGATGCATAATGAATTTTGTTTAGCATGACTTGAGATGATCATAGGCTTTTTAAAAAATTTGTTAACTGAGTGAATTAAAAGATTGACTTTTGAATAAAGAAATCTTGTATTCTTATAATAACCTTTACTTGATCATGATGTATGTTGTGTATGTGTATGTTTGGATGTGATTTGGTAAAAGTTCTGCTTAAAAATTTCTACATCTTTATACCTGAGGGGGCTATTAGTCTGTGGTTTTGTTTTGTGTAAAGTTATTCAGACCTTGGGAAAATACGTAGGAAGTATTTCCTCCTCTTTAATTTTGTGGAAATGTTTTTGTAAAGTTGGTATTGCTTCTTTCTTAAATGTTTGGCAGAATTTACCAGTGAAACCAATAGGCCTAGAGTTTTTCTCATAAGAAGATTTTTAAGAACAAGTTCAACTCCTTTAATCAACTTCAGTCTATTCTGGTTTTTTCTTTCTTAATTGGGCTTTCATATATATTAATGATTTGTATCTTTCAAGGAATATATCAATTTCATCTAAGTTGTCCATTTATTATGAATAAAATTATTCATAATATTCGCTTACTACACAGTTAATATTTTTAGAATTTGTCATACTATCATATCTCTCATTCCTAAAATTGGAGATTTGTGTCTTATTTCTTTTTTCCTAATCAGTCTGACTAGAAGCTTTTCTATTGTGTTGATCTCAAACAACCAGTCTTTGATTTCATTGATTTTCTATATTGTTTTTCTGTTTTTATTTTGTCTTCTACTCTGATTTTTATTTGTATTATTTTCCTTCCTTTTTGGGTTTAATTTTTTCTTCTTTTTCTAGTTTCTTAATGTTGAACACATTTATTTGAGACATTTTTACTTTTTCAAAATAGGTTATTAGTCTTATAAATTTCCTTCTAAGAACTACTTTAGTGGCATTTCAAATTTTTAACGTGTTGTATTTTTGTTTTTATTCAATTCAAATTATGTTCCAATTTTTATTTTGATTTTTTTCTTTGATTTATGGGTTATATAGAAGTATGATATTAGTTTCCAGATATTTGGGAATTATTCCAAAGATCTTCTTTCTTAAAATTAATTTGTAACTTATTCCACTGTGGTCAGAGAACATACTTTGTATAACTCGAATTATTTTAAATTCATCGAAACTTGCTTAACAGTGGTAAGATGCTCACACACACACACACATACACACAATCACAAGAAATTTTTAATTTTGCTTTGTTGGATACCAGATATTTTTATATTTCTATATATATTCTGGATCTTTGTTCTAGAATGCAGTTAAATTACCTAAAAACCATTTGATCCTATTTGTTCTTGCTTGGAAGATTTATTAGGCTATACCAGAACAACCACAGTCTCATTATTTCATACTAGCAAATCTAGATTCTTTTGTGTACTGTGCTCAGTGCCCCTAAATTACATTGTTCTCCAGTCTAGCTGGTGAAAAAGCCACTATGCTGAGCCCTGGATGAGCACGACGCTCTGTTCACATGAATCCTTTCTGCGCTTCTTTCTCCAGCCTTGAGTAGTTTTCTCCTATACTACTCTGCTGAATACTTGGGGGAAACCCTCTAGAGAGCTCCAAATTTCACTCTCTCTGCAATGCTTCATTCTGGTTTCCTTTTCTATGAACTTTAGCTATCTTGGTCTCTCTGGATTCTCATCTTCATCTCTCCACTCCAGGCAGTCGAAAAAGCCTGCACCATGAATGGGAAATTCTCTCAAAGCAGTGAGCTGGAGCAACGGCAGGGCTCCCCTGAGTTCTTGCCAGCTCTCATGGATCATAGCTCTTGGTAGCCCAAATAGCAACTATTTTAAATATTTTTTATTTTTAAAAACTGATGTAGGTAGGAGGGTAAATTTAGTCCCTGTTAATCATCTTGACCAGGTTGGAGTTTCCTATTTTATCATATTGCACCATTTTAAATCCGCAGGTTTTGTAGTTTAATATTTCTCAACCTAAGCATGTCATATATTAAAAATAAAAATTGCTTAATGAATCTCATATCACCAATATGATTCCGGAGATATTATGATAAATCAGATATTTGTATTCTATATTCTAAATATTGATTCCCTTTTCCCTACAACCCTTGATGTACTGAAGACATTTTTGAAAACTGGCAATATATATTTTACAAGTTAGAAAGAGTATAAACTAGAAAGCAAACCTTTTGCCTTTAGATTAAAAATATGTTAATAGCTACCAAAAGATGATGCTGACAGCTGTCAAATGACAGACAACTTATAGAAATAAGCTGATGATCCAGAGGAAATCTTTTTATTTGGGGTTGATATTACTACTACTTTTTCCAACATCCGTGTACTGAGGTGAGATTGCCAATTTCTTTCACCTTGTGTAATATCATGAATCTCTTCAGCATATCTGCAATTATAAATGAAGCTTGTCAAATTTCAAAAGAAGTGCCCTAAAACCATGTATACTATACTATTTATTTAAATTTTAGAAAAACTTTTTTCTATTTTCTTTGTCCTAGTTACCAAATATGAGAACAAACTTAGCTAAAGTAAACTACCCTGTTCTTAATGTCTGCATTCATTCTCTAATATATGGAAAAACTTGAAACTGTATATACTAATTGTATGTTCTTCAGATGAAGTTCCACTTTCATCCGCTTCAGATGGTTAGCAGGTTTTATACTCTGATTTTATTGTAACTGAATAATTTTTCTTTTGTTCTCACACTTTCTATATTATTTACCAGTATCCAAATCATAAAAAAGAATAATAAAGAGAGAGAGCGATAGAGAGGAAAGACAAAGAAAAGAAAGAAAGAAAAGAAAAAAGAAAAGAAAGAAAGAGAGAGAAAGGAAGGAAGGAAGGAAGGAAGGAAGGAAGGAAGGAAAATTGAGGGATACAGGAGCGCTACAAACTTAGAGCAAAGAAGAAAAGAATGACCAGGTTCTATTATCTTCTGTAAGTCTGCCTAACTGTTCTTCTGTCTTCTCCCATTCTAACTCTGAGGATAATTAAGTGACTTCACAGGGATACAATACCTATTTAGCTAATGATGGACAGAGAACCTGTACAGCAGATTTTTGCATCTTCATGATAGATGAAATCTTTTAAAAAAATTCTATCAAATGAGATCTGTCATTACCTCAAAGAGAAGCAATTTTGCTTTTCCACCATTCAGGGCTAATATTGTGAATTTATTCCACTGAAGCTAAGACTTTTCCTAGACTGACATTCTTTAATTCACTTTACAGATTAGTTTTCTGAAAAAGGTCAGTGGCCTGTGAAAAATGAAATTTAATTCACAAAATGTATATTATCCCTACTTTCCAATTTATACTCTTTTTTCTTAGCTATCTGCAATTCCTTCTGCAAATCGTCTCTTTCACTTAGCACACAGAATATATAGCATTTGCTTTCATAAAACTCTCTTTAAATGGACTCAAATTTATCTCTTTAGATTTTTTATTTTTCTTTGTTTAAAATGGAGATAATAGTACTTAATTCATGATGTTATTATGAGAGTATGTAAAGTATCTGATATGTAGTAGTGTTCAATAAATGCTAAGTACTTCCTTTTTTGTCTTATTCTCTCACACTTCCTAACACAACTTATCCTTTAATATTAGCCAAAGGCATATTGTTCCCCAAACACGGTTCCTACCTGAATGCCGTCGCTTTTGCTGAACTTCCCACCTAGAAAGACCTCCACTAAATCATAAACCTAATTCTTAACCACATTTAACAAGATCTTGTTCCAGTCTTGTTAAGTCTTCTGTTCTAATCTACATTCATTTCTCCCCCTCCCCCATCTCCTTTAGTGCTCACTTTCTAATATTTGCTTTGGCACCTGACAGCCTACTGTCTTCCACACAGTCTCTACACATAATAAGTTATGTGTGCTTTATGTCTTATCTTTCCAACAGGACTATCTACTTCTTAGAGGTACACTTTCTTTTTTTTTTTTTTTCTTACCCCTCTCTACTTCCTTGCTTCAGACTTTTTGGATATTTAATAGATAGTGAGTGAACACTTGAATGTAAATGTATTCAGACTCTCTCCACATGCAAATTTAAAGAGTAAGTTAATGATACATGAGAAAGATGGACAGATTTTACATATGACTCAATGTCTCTTTTCCAGATTATCTTGGTTTTTCTCAGTTGATAGGCTTACTTTTGTACTTATTTTCACGTTTGTCTTCTAATGGCAAAGCCTTATCATCTAATGTTTCTGCTCCGGTTAAGGCTCTTTGTGCAGTATCATAAATTCTCATTTTTAAAGATATGATTGTTGTTCTTCCTTTTATATTTCATACTTCCCTCGTCCCCCAAATATAATCTGTAATCAGAGTCTTCTGAAGAGGGGTGAAAATTGTAGCTAATATTGACAGGAAAGTGCTGAAAAATACAATGACAAAAAATAAAGTTTGAAACTTTATCCAAAATAAAAACAAGTGGTATGTATGTATGTCTGTGTATAAGTGTGTGTGTGTTTAAGATGCCCATCCAGCAGGTCATAGAATTTCTGTAAGATATCAATAACATGGCATCTATGCTTATTTTATAGTCTTTGGAGATTACTGTATTGTGAAGATAGTCAAGGACATTTATGACACCAAAGTTTTTTCTCTTTCCAATCACCAAATTTTACCAAAAGAAAGACACAGATGTTCAATTGAGCTTCTAAGTTCTATTGCCTATAATTTGGATATCTACATTTGCATATGTGTTGAACCCATAACATTAAGGATTATGTGAAAATTTCTGGAGTTTCATTGCATAGAAACATTTATCACAAGCCAGGCAATACTAAACCATTCCTCCAGTATAACGACTTTTCAATGAACCTAAACATAAAGATCACCTCGGTTTCATTATATACCTATCTCTATTACGCTTTTATGTTGAATGAAATGTAGCATTAGGCAATTGTTTAAAATGACTTATCAAAGAGGAAAAAAATTATCAAATATAAACACCACTAATTATCTTAATAAAACAGATGAAAAACATCATAAGTGAATATGAACATCATATTTTTCCCCACTTACTGGTATGTTTGCTTTCCAGTACAAACCAGTACAACTATATTAGGCTTGGATTTGTAGTGTTGAAGGCATTTTTTGTTTGTTTGTTTATTTGATGTGAAAGTAATTGAAAAACCAGGACAACCTGGATCTTCAGATGTAGTCCTAACTCTGCAGTTTATTCATGACTGTCTATAACATGCAATAACAGCCACTTCCCAAACATATACTCAGTAATTGATTGTCAAAATGCCCAAACCATTGGGTTTTCCATACTGACAAAATATAATATTTCTGGGTTTTTTTTTCTCACTCATTAAATGTTTTATACTTTTTTGGTTCTTTAATTTCCTTTTGTTTAGATCTTTGTGATACAGTTCCATATTCATTAGTATTGCTACCATTTTGAATTAGCGTGAATGACTATCCAGCACTCTCAAAACCTAATATGGATCCCACATTTTACAAGCACCTGTAGTGACTCAACCACATTCTCTTTATCAAAATAGATTGTTTTTAATCATTTCCCAATGAGAACTGAAAATTTGAATGTATAAAGTTGTTTATGTGTGTGTATGTAAAATAGATTTTTAATCTTCTTTATTATGAAAGAAATTTTAAATGATAAAAAATTTTAAATGAAATTTTTAAGTTTTATTTTATTAATTGACAAATAATAATTGCATATGTTTATGGAGTACAATGTGGTGTTTTGATACATGCATACATTGTGGAATGATGAAATTGGGCTAATTAGCATATTTATCACTTCAAATATTTATCATTTCTTTATGGTGAGACTATTTAAAATCCTCTCTTTTAGCTATTTTAAAGTATACATTATTATTAAATATAATGTTAATTTTTAATTTAAATTTTTATATTATTGTTCTTTTAAAATTCTGTGAAAATTTATTAGCATAGCCCACTTAGATATACAAGTATAGAACAATAGGATTTTATTTGCCTCAATTGATTAAAAATGTCTCATATCCTGAATATACAGAACTGGCTTCCTGAGAGGAGATAGAACTTTTATATATATATATATATATATATATATATATATATATATATATATATATACAATAGAGAATACCCAAAAAGAAGCCTTTTTAGGAAGCGGGGGGAGTTTGGGCTGGAAACCTTGACTGAGACAAGAATGCCAGGATTCCTGGTGGAGGTCAAGTCCCATGAACTGGGTACCCGGAAACCCTGCAAAGTGTCACTGCTTTGGGAGACAATGTCTGAGTTTGTGACTATAAAGCAAGACATCTATAATTGTGCTTTGCAAGCATGCAACACAGTTTGAGTGCAAGCAGGAAACAGACCAACAAAGACATTGCCATCTAGTTGAACAGTGTATGTTAGACCATGACGGGCCAGTTTTCTTTAGCGATAGCATCAGGCATCCAAAAAATAAAAGGCAATAGTAAACAAAAGTCTCCAGTTCCACTTTCTTTCTGCTTGGTATGTGGAATAAAAAAGGCAACTTTTGGAATAAATATAGTCTAAAATTTTCAGACAATTTGGTAGTGGAATGCAAAGACAAGGCACACATAAACAAATCAGATAAAATTTTGAATTGTTCCTAAAAAAATATACTAGAGGTGGAGCTATATTTGTGTCTTGACATTGCGGAATTAGGCCATGGATATCGCTATGTCTGTGTATATATATATGTATGGACAATATGATACAATTTTGGTAATCAAATCTTCTGTCAAACCGTAGGTAAGTTTCTAATTTTTATTTCATCCAAATTGTTCTTTCCCCTCAATGAAGACATCCTTCCTCTGAACTGGCTCATACCACTCATCAGTCACTATTGTGCTATCGTGTGCTACTCTGCATCACTTGAGACATATGTCACAACCCCCAGCTAAATTACACATTCAAAGTTGATGTTGAGATTTATACATACTTTGCAAGTCCACAGCATCAAACATCAAATAGGACCCACTTTCTAGGAGACAGAGCAACAGCGTGGCCAACTAGTGAGGCACGATACTATGGTGGCCATGTTGTAAGTAAGAAGAGCTCAGTTCAAATGGGGACCCCTTTCTGACCTGAACAAATGATTTAATCTTTCATTTCCTATTTTCCTAATCTGAAAAACAGAAATAATTATATCTACCTCTCAGGGATGTTAAAAGGATTAAACCTGAAGCTACTTAATACTTGACAAATAGTCGGGGCTTGATAAAATTAAACATCTAGGAGTACTGATAAAATTTGTTATGTTTGTTAGTGATACTCAGAATTATCATATATCCAAAAATTCACAATTTTTGAGTCATTCTTGTAAATTTAAAGACAATGTAACTAGCGAAAGGGAAATAGGTATCTGTCCTGACAATTCCACCTCCACAATATCTCTGACTTCTCTCCTCTTCTCACTATCTCCATAACCATCTCCCTGGTCTCAGCACCGTCATTCCTAACTCCAACCAATGCTTCAGGCTCTTTAAATATTCCCCTTCCTGCTCTGCTAGCATCCCATACTAAATGTTTTCTATTTGACCTCCCAATCTATTCTCCACCCCTCTGTATCCTGGGCCTCTGGAGATTATGGATGGCATTCATATGCTCTGGCTTCCACAATGATAAATTCACCTGCAGGAGATGGGACATCAGGGGATTTAGTTACTTTTACCCCTTAATGGGCAGTGGTTTGACAATGATGAGTTCCTTTTCTTATAGTCACAGCTTCTATTACCAGAGCATTCTTTTGTAGCTATAGTTTTCCTTAGGTTCTTGTAATCTCTTTCCTTGTCCCTTCAGGTTGTTACGAGGCCTGGGGTGTCTCAACAACCCTTACTGGTCTTCTTTAACCCTGAACATACCTTTGTAAAATTCACTTCATTAATCATTTTTCATTTTTCCCTCTTTGAGTATATCATCTATTTCTTGCTGGACCCTGGCTAAAATACCTCCCACCCCTCCATACCCGTTACATCTGCTTATCATAATACATCACGCAAACTTTGAATTTTAACCTATGACTCACTTCTACTGAATATGGTTTACAGGGTCCTATCTCACTGAATGTTTCTTTCTCATCATGCTGTGCTCCATTAGACTGGTCTTCTTTTAGCTTTTCATATGCTTAAAGATGTCTGCTTTAGGGTGTTTGCAGATACTCTGCCCTCTGCCAGGAACATAGCCTTTCCTATTCCTATACTAGGGACTCAGTAAGTATTTGTAAAATTACTTAATGAACATTATCTGCTTATGTTTTATTTTTTATTGCTAGACTTCAGAGAATTATAATTAACTGATCATTAAAACCTCTTTTCAGCATTTCTATCTATTCTCTACTAATAATGTTTTCTTTGTAATAATGAAGCGAGGTCATTATTTCTACTAACATGGTTAAATTTATTTGTACATAGTATGGGTGTTTAGGTGACACACATATATATAAAAATATTTATGTTATGGTTTAGATATTGTTCCTTTGACTCACACAGGATACTTAATTATATTTACCAGTGGGTATTTATGCTGCTGTAGCATCTTCCAAAAAAATATTAACTCAGTAGCACATTGGGCTATGATCGTTTCAGTAACCTTTTGTTCAGATAACATGGTAAGAAATATTTCTTGGGTCCTATCTCTGACTTTTTTTGTCCTTCCCTTGTTTCAATATTTATGATGTTTTGAAACTTTTATTTTCCATTCAAATATAATATATATTTATTATTAAAAATTTGAAAGACACAGAAAGGCAAAAGGTAGGAAAAATCACTTTGTTAGCTCATAAACACTTAATACTTCAGTGCAATATCTTGCTAGACTTTTTGCTATGCATATTTTATATATAATTAGAATAATATGATAGAGCCAAAATGGTATTTTTCAATTCTTAAAATAATGTCATCATTATGCTTGTAAGAATAATGTAGTGAGACTGTATCAATGGTATGTAATCTTTACATAAGATAATTTTAGTTTTGAAGGGTCAATTTTGGTAGCTAAATATCTTATTCACAATGTTTTATTCACTAATTTGTAATCATAGAGATTTTATCATGAAGGAGCTAACATTTATCTTTATACTGTATTTAAATAACAGATAGTCTAAGAAAATTAATAATATGAAGATGAAGGATCATGTCTGACTTAAAAATATAATCTCAGAGAAGATAAATTAATGCTGCAAGTTTCTAATAAATTTTATCTTGTATTGCAAGATATTCCATTATTCAAATATGACTACATAATGTAAAGTCAGTAAACTTTACAGGACAATTGTGTGAAAAACACGTAAAATTTTGCCCTCAGGAAGCCTGCTGTAGAGAAGCCTAAGGAAGCACCTAATTTGAACACAAGGAAGCATCTTCTACAGAATGAGAACAAAAAAGAGAGAATGTTTTAAGAGACAACACTTGAAAATCAAATATATTTGAATTTTGATCACAGTTTTGCTGTTTTTAGACATGATATGCAGTCGCTCAGTGCTTCAGTTTCCACCTCTGTTATATGGGAAAGAAAATAAAATGGATATCTTCAGGTCACTGTCAGATCTAATGCACTCTGCCTGGTACATTAGAAATCCTTAGTAAACAGCAACTATTACTCATTTCTGTTATAGACTTAGTGCCATGAGAAAAATATTTAGGGAACTTTTATTATGGCAATAATAAACATTAATGAGAGTCTGAATTAGCATAGTAGTTAGATATACAGATAGGAAAAGTAGATATTGAATAAAATTTCACAGAAGAATATATAGGAATTAGTTACATAGGAAATGAAAGTTTGAAGGGAATTCAAGGCAACTTGAGGTTTTGGCCTTTGTGAATGGAAGAGTACAAAGCTTAGGGTCCACCTAAGCAAATTGAGCCAGAATCTAAGGGTTTAGAACCTCAGCATCAGCAGTTTTAAAAAACTGTTCAGATTATTCTAATGTATCACAAGAATGATAAATTGTATTTGAAAAATTATATATGCATATGCCAGTATAAATATAATAGCTTTAAAATTAATTTAAGTGAAATTTTATTTATAGCTTTAACTTCATAAAAGAATTCATTATATATAAAACAGGAAGATAAATGCTATAAAATTGGTTGTCTGCCTTCCACTTTTTAAAATCTTAGGTACTGTGGGATGTCATATTTAAGAAACAGTCCCAGTGAGCATTTTCGTTGACAAAGACAGGCCTCCCTCAACATGGCACCAAAGGAAAAACTTTAGACATAAGATACACATTGTCTGCATAAAGATATAATAATTTGGAATTACTGAGAGACAGCTCTCGTGAGTAAGAAAAAGGAGCCTGAGGACTAGAGGAAGGCATAGGGAGATGCCCAGTGAGGAACACATTTTTAAATACCAAAAGGAAACAACCGTCAAGCACAAACTGTATATTCTGTGAAAACATCCTTCAGGAATGAAGGAGAAATGAAGACATTCTCAGGTGATAGAAAACTAGGATAATTTGTTCCCAGCACATCTACTCTTTAAATGGTTAAAACAAGTTCTCTAAACAAGAGGAAACGAGGACAAAAGCTATTATGAAACTTCAGAAAAGAAAGAACATTGACATGTAGAAGTAAGAAATTTAACTTATTTCTCATGAGTTTCTTGAATCAAATTTGATGGTTGAAGCAAAAAAACAGCACTATGTGATGTAGTACTCAATGTATGTAAAGGAAATACTTAAGACAATTATAATTAAAAAGTGGGGCCTGTAAAATATCTAAATGAAGTAAGGTTTCTATACTTCACTCCAAGTTGTAAAATGTCAACACTGATAAATTTGATAAGTTCTGTATATATATCTTAATACCTGTAGGTTCCCATAAGAAAATGTAAAAAGCTATACTCCACAGCAATGTAGATAAATCGAGATGGAATCCTAAATAATGAAAAAGTAACCCACAGTGCAGTAATATAAGAAAAACAGAGGAAATAAACAGAAAAATTTAAAAAATGATATATTTTAGCCATAACATGTCAATAATCACCTTAAATGTGAATGGTCTAAAAATGCAAATTAAGAGACAGAAACTGGCAGAGAGTATAGGAAAACATGATTAAATAATATGCTGTCTATATATTGTTGTCTTCGAGGACAACAAAGGTCAGTTCAAAGTAAACAATTTTAAAAGATATACCATGGAAGCATTAATCGAAACAAACAGTTGCTACATTAAAATCAATAAAATCAACTTCTGAATAAAGAAAATTGCAAGAGAATAATAGACATATTATATAATGATAAAAAATTGATCCACTAAGAAGATATATCAATCCTAAACATGTGTGCATGAAACAACACAGGTTCAAGATATGTGAAGCAAAAACCGATAGTTGATAAGAGAAATAAAGAAACCCACAATTATAGTTGGGGACATTAACACTCCATCGTCAGTAATGATGGGAAGTAGTAGAATATCATCAAGGATATTGAAAACTGAACATAACCAACCAACAGAATTTGATTGACATATTTAATACTGTATCCAACAACATTGAAACATTATATCTTTTATGTTATGGGGAGAGTAACAATTTGTATTTTCATTTACTTGTGTATGCATAAAGAAACTCTGGGTGAATATTGAAAAAAAAACTAGTTATCAGCTTAAAATAAGGCTGTTTAGGGGTTTCCTGAGTAAATAGCGAACAAGAAGAGAAGGGAAGCTTTTCTGTATATGTTCTTCTTCTTCTTTTTTTTTCTTCATATACAGTCATGAGGTACAAGTGTAATTTGGTGACAGGCATACATTGCATAGTGGCCAAGTCAGAGCATTAGGGTATTCATGAAAACAATGAAATAATATGAAAATAATGTACATTGTACCCATTAAGTGATTTCTCATCATTTACCCTCTCCCATCCCTCACCCTTCCAAGTCTCCATTTTCTATTATTCCACTCTTTACATTCATGTGTACATATTTTTTAGCACCCACATGTGAATGTGAACATGTGATATTTGATTTTCTGTGTCTGGCTTGTTTCGCTTAAGACAATGACCTCCGGTTCTATCCATGTTGCTGCAAAAGACATGATTTCATTTTCATGGCTAAATAGTATACCATCGTGTATATATACCACATTTTCTTTATCCAGTTCTGTTCATAAACACTTAGGTTGATTTGCTATTGTGAATAGTGCTGTGATAGACATACCAGTGCAGATATATTTTTGATAAATCAGGTTCTTTTCTTTTCCTTTGTGTCATTACCCAGCAGTGGGATTGCTGGATTGAATGATAGTTCTATTTTTTGTTCTTTGAGAAATCTCTGTATTGTTTTCCATAGAGGTTGCATTAATTTGCATTCCCACTCACTAATTTACAATGTATCAATTCCCTTTTAGCTGAATCTTCTTCAACATCTGTTATTTTTTGTCTTTTTAATAATGGCCATTCTGACTGGGGTAAGGTGATATATTATTGTGGTTTTAATGTGCATTTCACTGATGATCAGTGATATTGAGTGTTTTTTTATAAACCTATTGACCATGTATATGTCTTCTTTTGAAAAATGTTTATTCATGTACTTTGCCCACTTTTTAAATGAAATTGCTTGTTTTTGTTGTTGTTGTTATTTGAATTCCTTGTATATTTTGAATATTAGTCCCCTGTTGCATGAATAGTTTGGAAATATATTCTCCCATTCTGCAGGTTGTCTGTTCACTCTGTTGATTACTTCATTTGCTGTGCAGAAGCTTTTTAGTTTAATTAAGTCCCATTTTTCTAGTTTTGTTTTGTTGCCTATACTTTTGAGATCTTGTCATAAATTCTTTGCTTAGACCAATGCCCGGAAGAGTTTTCCCTAGGTTTTCTTCAAGTATTTTTTTATAATTTTGGATCTTATATTTAAGTCTTTAATGCATCTCGCATTGATTTTTGTGTATGAGAGATGGGATCCAGTATCATTCTTCTCCATATGGCAATCCGACTTTCCTGGCACCATTTATTGAAAAGAGTGTTTTTTTCCGATGTATGTTCTCGTTTGCTTTGTCAAAGATCAGTTGGCTGGAAATATGTGGTCTTATCTCTGGCTTCTCCATTCTCTTTCATTGATCTATGTGTCTCTTTTTATACCACTACCATGCTCTTTTGGTTACAGTAGGCTTGTAGTACAGTTTGAAATCAGGTAATGTGAGCCTCTAGCTTTGTTCTTTCTGCTTAGGATTGCTTTGGCTATTCAGGCTCTTTTTTAGTTCTATATGAATTTTAGGATTGTTTTTTTAATTCTGTGAAAAATGACATTGGTATTTTGATAAGAATTACATTGAATCTGTAGATTGTTTGGGGCAGTATGGTCATTTTAACGATATTAATTCTTCCAATTCATGAGCATGGGAAGTTTTTCCATTTGTTTATGTCATCTATAATTTCTTTCATCAGTGTTTTACATATTTTTTTGTGGAACTCTTTCACCTTCTTTGTTAAATTTACTTATAAATATTTAATTTTTTTGTAGCAATTTAAAATGAAATTGTCTTCTTGATTTTAGTTTCAGCTAGATCATTACTGGTGTACAGAAATGCTACTGATTTTTTAATTTTTATTTTGTGTACTATATCCTTATTAAATTCATGTATCAAATCTAAAAGTTTTTTTGGTGGAATTTTTAAGCTTTTGCAGATATAAGATCATGTCTCAGCAAACAAGGGTTATTTGACTTCCTCATTTCTAATTTGAATGTCTTTTATTTCTTTCTCTTGCCTTATTTTTCTGGCAAGGACTGCTGGTACCATACTGAATAAGCATCGTAAAAGTGGACATCCTTGTCTTGATCCAATTTCTAAAAATTTCCTCTAAAAGAAATGCTTTCAACCTTTCTCCGTTCAGTATAATGTGTGATGTGGGTTTGTTGTACCTGGATTTTATAATTTTGACATATATTCCTTCTGTGCCTAGTTTGTGTAGGGTGTTTATCAGTAAGGAATGTTAAATTTTATCAAATGCTTTTTCTAAGTCTTTTGAGATGATCATATGATGTTTGTCCTTAATTCTGTTTATATGAGGTATGACATTTATTGTTTTGCATATGTTGAACCATCCTTGCATCTCTGATGTAAAACCCACTTTCCCATGCTGTATTATTGTTTTAATGTGCTGTTGAATTTAGTTTACTAGTATTTTGTTGAGGATTTGTAAGTCTATTTTCATTGGGGATATTGGTTTGTAGTTTTCTTTTTTTGTTGTGTCCTTGTCTGTTTTTGGTATAAGGTGATACTGACCCCTTAGGATAAGTTAGGAATAATTCCCTACTCAAGTTTTTGGAACAACTTCAGGAGGATTGATAGTAGTTCTTCTTTGTATGTTGGTAGAATTCAGCTGTTAATCAATCTGGTCCTGGGCTTTTCTTTTTTGGGAGATTTTTTTACTACTGATTCAATCTCACTACTCATTATTGATTTGTTTGTGTTTTCTATTTCTTCTTGGTTCAGTCTTGGGGGGTTGTATATTTCCAGGAATTTATCCATAT